>LOJH01019151.1:2799-22478 GCA_001685095.1 Ellobius talpinus | reverse complement strand
TACCTGAACTTTTAATACTCTAATCTCTTCCTTTGTGGTGGAGGTGGCAGAGATGTCTCTTGGGCTATCTGGCATTTGTTGGAGGCTACAGTTGTGTTACAGAACATAATTAAACTTCCAGAAATACCTTAAAATGTAATTAGTTACACTTTGTAGCAGGACTTTTCTTGTTTGTGATCATATAACTTGATCACTGCTAAGATCTGGTTGCCTAGCTTTTTTTCTGGGGTAAGTATGGTATTTCTGCATTTATGTTTCTTTTTGTTACTCAGTCTTGTGACATTTTGCACACCTTCCTTGTTTTCTGCTGAGGGTCCTTAAAGCCCAGACAAGAGCTTCAGTCTTTGTCCTGTGGTGGCTTTCACATTCTAGACTTAATGATCAAGGAGCATGCTACAAGACTAACTACAAAGAAGACACTCGCACTTGGATAAATAGAAGGAAAGAATATACAACATCTTAAGGAAATGAATAGGATAAAAAAGCCAGACACAAGATCACCAAAGGCATGAATCCAGTTTTGTTGATGCAGTGTTGTGTTTTTCTCCAAAGTGCTGGGGACTGAACTCTGGGCCTCAAGCTACCTTTGGTCTACCCACAGCCCTCTACAGGCAAGCTTTAATATCCTTCAGTGATGGGGTATATTCCAGGAACATTTTAGTATACAAAGTCCTAGGTTCCATCCTCAGTATGTGCACACACACACACACACACACACACATGCACACACAATGCACACATGGGGGGGCACAAAATATTTAAGGATTTGAATATTCAAAAAAATAAATCATATTTTATGAGTGAGTAGTTTCTACGTGAATTTTGGTGTGTACTTTCCAAAGGCAACCATTATTTCAAAATTCACAAAATGGGGAGGGGATAGAAATCTGTCATTTAAAAAAATCTTATAAGTATGTGGTATCAGTCACAAGTTAAAATATTGAAATGTTAAATACATTGATTTTGTTTGTTTTGAGACAGGGTCACACTATATAATCCTGGCTGTCCTGGAACTCATTATGTAGACCAGGCTGACCTCAAACTCACAGAGATCAGCCTCCAGAGTGCTGAGATTAAAGACCTGTGTCACCATGCCCAGCCATTTCCCTGTTTTTAAAAATCTTTTTATTTTACTTTTGCATGAGTGTTTTGTGTGCATATATGTATGTGCATTACCAGTTGCCTGGTGCCCACAGAGAGTAGAAAGGGGTGTTGGATTCAGTGCAGCTGGAGTTAAGACAGTTGTGAGTCTTCATCTAGATACTGGGAACCAAAGCAGTAAATTCTTAACTGCTGAACTTTGTTTCCACCACCCACTTTGATTTTTGAGATAGAATCTCATGTAGCCCAACCTGGTCTCAAATTTACAAAACTCAGGATGACCTTGATTTCTGATCCTTTTCCCTTGGCCTCCCAAAAACTGGGATTATAGGCATAAACCATCACACCCAGTTTTAGGTAATGTTTGGGATTAAACCTGAGGGCTCTTGTATGCTAGGCAAGTAAGAATTGTTAAAAAGACGTATTTTAATGCTGTGGTTTTTAGTATGCTCTATGTTAACATTCTTTTAAGTAGAAAAATAAAGATATAAAAGCTATTAAAAGCACTTGAAATAAAAAAATTCCCAGGTTATTGTGAGCAGCATGACAGGCTGATATTCCAGCACACCTCTTACCTCTTTCACACAACAAGAAACCGAGTCAGGGAAGAAAGAATGACCTCTGTGTACTAAGCTCCTCTCTTTGCCCCAATCAGACTCCTAACTCCAGACTCTTAGCTTCCTTAGATGTGTCTGTTGCTTGTCCCTTCCTTAGGTGCTGCTTGCTCTGTCTCTCCTAACTTGGTTGTTGTTGTTTGTTTCATTTGTATTCAGTGTGTATCATGACAAGAATTCAATGGTATATTTTATATTATAGATGAATATAAAGAAAAGGTTTTTTGTGTTAAGAGACATGATAACGCTAGGAGAAAGAAAAGGTAGTTTGACTCCCAAAGTTCTACCACAAAGTAGGGTTATCTAGAATAGTAACAGATTGGATAATTTTTAAAAAATTACATGATGCCTTCTAGATTTGAAATTTTGACAAAATAGCATTGGTAAACTTTTGAACAAAACAGGAAATTGAAAATTGACAAGAGACGATATGGGATAGGTCTGAATATTAGTCACCTATTTGTTTGCTCATAGTTCTTTTTACAAACATACTCATGCAGATATAAGAACTTGAATACCAAAAGCATGCATCTTCACCAGTAATCTCAAAGCTTTGCAAGTTGTATCATCATCTCCATTGTGCAAACAAGGCTCAAGGGAAAAAACAAAAAGTAAAAACCTGTTTTAGTAGAGACTGGAGGGCGGCTAAGTAGTTGCTGGCAAAAACTGGTCTTGGCACTCAGACCTATATTATTAACTGGTCCCTTCTGTGAATGGTTTTCCTTGCTGTTCCCCCAAACCCTCAGTCATATCAAAACCAGGTAAGTAGAAGTTTGTGGCTGACATTTCCTTCTCAGGTCACTACTATGTGCCACTTCTGAGAGCAGAAGACACTTCTCCTGTCATTGGTGAGCTGTGGTCCTCAGACCAGAAAGCTGAAGCCTCTAATGCTGACCACTATAGAAGTAGCCCCAGAGATCCTGTGATGACACTGAGAGCTTTCGTGGGGCCTCTGAGTCCATCCAAGGTGAGTAATCAGGGAAGGAAGTTTCAGGAGCTATTCTGTCTATCTATTTTAGGGTTTGGTGCTCCAGCCTGTTGTTTTGTTTTGGTCTTGGAGCCAACTCATGAAAATCTAAGGTCATCCTTATCTGAGACAACCTCTGATAAAGTGGTAATGAGGATTTAAGAGTGTTTTTTGTTGTTGTTGATGTAGCCAGGGAAGGTGTATTGGAAGCCCAGACCTACCAGCATAATAATGTTTTCCTGGGCAAGCCCCATTTGTCCCTTACCAGTCTATTGTGACTTCACAGTTGCAAATTCAAATTCCAAGCTGAGCTTCCTACACTTGGAACTCCTACCCCTCTCTCCATGTTCCTGAGTTTCTGTCATATACCTGTCTTTCTTTGAGGCCATAGCCAGTGGAGTTCCTGGCATGAGATGGTCAGGAAGTTTATAATGATGGAGTTTCTGGGTCACAGATTATACGTGCTTTTATACCAGATTTACAATTGATGACTTTCTCCAGAAAATATCTCACTGACATGCATAAACTATTATTTAAAACTCTAAATAAACTGGTCATGGTGGTACAGGCTAATCCCAGCTTCATGGGAGGCTGAGGCAGGAGTATCACAATTTGAAAACCAGCCTGTGTTATACATATAATATATAGTGAGACCTTGTCACAAAACATTCTAAATAATTTTCAAGAATGGAAACCTTTTCAAAATGATGTTAGACAGTTGGGATTACAGCTTCATTATATGCCTTGTTAGCATAGTAGGTGATATGTCAATCTCATAAATAAGCTACATTAAACATAAAATTCCAGTAAGGATTACTCATGAGAAATTGATGTCAGCTTCTCTTTTATATGTAGGGGAAAACAGAATATGTACCAGTGAGGTGGCAGGTAGACTGTTGGAGCCCATTCCAGGAGAAATCAGCAGGGGGTACCTGGGAAGGGGCACAAGAATAAGGAAATGGCAGATTGAGAGAAACAAAGACAGAAACACAGGATAGACCAGGAGGACTGAAGGTGAATACCAACCAGCCCAAGTTTATTTCAGAATTCACTTTTATACAGATTAAAGGCAGAACAAAGAGCAGTATAGTCAGCTAACCGCCTCTCTGCACTGTCCTTGTGAGGAAGCACAAGCAGGTGCATTATCTGTGGCAAGAATTCAGATAGCAGCAAGCACCTACTAACTCTAACTAGATGTGCAATACACCAGCCCAAATCTTAATAATGTGTTCTTTCATCTGGGCAAAAATGCTCTTACGGAGTTAATCAGAACTTTCTTACAGCCCTCAAATTTGCAGGCAGAGCAGGCAAGCTGGAACTTATAAGTCAGAATTAACTCCAAAAGGAAACTGAGTCACACGTGGGCTACCACAGTAGAGAATACCTGTTGTTTTTAGGATGAGGCCTCACACCTACACCATCCTAGGCCAGATCTGACCCTGAACATGGGCCAGTACAGAAGGCACCTCTCCCTTGCATCACTTTTCCTGGAGAGTTGTAAACAAACATCTACCTAGGAGAAGTCACACAGCCAATCCCACCTTCCCCTCATCCCATGAGGTCATGCTTGCTCATGGCTATATGGTAGAAATGACTGCAGAATCTGTAAAGTGGTAGAAAGCCATTGAGTCTGTGGTGTTGGTTCAGAGTCTCAGGTGAGCTACGGGAAGGAAGCAAAGCCTGTCTTGCCACTTTTTTTTTCTAGGCAGAAGATTTTCGAAAGCTCTGGAAAACTCCACCTCGAAAGAAAGCAGGCTTCTTCCACAACATCAGAAAGTCTGACCCAGAACGAGGCATTGAGAGAGTGGGAAGGTATTCACAGAACCATGACAGACAAGCTGAGCAAAGTGTGCTATGTGGTGTAGATAGATGATAGAAAAATATTAACTGTGAATACTAAAATTTAATAGTTCCCAAGAAGATTTACTGGGAGCTGATAGAGCTTTTATTCATACTATGTGCCAGTTTGACCCTGCAACAGACTCTGCCAAAACAAGGATATGTATTAGGATTTATGTGTGACTTTTTTGCTGTGAAGTTGGTGTGAGTGTACACTGGGCTTCCACGAGCAAGAGTCACTTGATATATAGAGAGTAACTCTTCAGAGGACACTGCAGGATCTTACCAATAGGGGAGCACTAGGAAATGTCCCAAGTTTAGGGGAAAGTAAGATTCCTAAAATTAGTGTTTTGGCACTTCAAAGATTAAGTGCTATTTTCGGTGTACTTTGTTTTTGTTTTTCTGTTTTCTCAACTGGTTAATTGTGTTTTATTTCTTACAGGGAGCTAGCTCATGAGCTGGGGTATCCCTGGGTTGAATACTGGGAATTTTTGGGATGTTTTGTTGATCTGTCTTCCCAGGAAGGCTTGCAAAGGCTAGAAGAATACCTTACCCGGCAGGAAATAAGCAAAAAGGCTCAACAAGAAATAGGAGAAAATAAAAGCTGCCTTCAGGACAGAGCCTCAGTTTTTGGTAAGCAAGAGCAGGTTTGAGGTGTCGTGGGTTTTCCTTCTTTTTTAACCTGCTTTTACTGTAAAACATTAAAAAAAAGTCTTTTCAGCCCAGCAGTGGTGGCATACACCTTTAATCCTAGCACTCAGAAGGCAGAGGCAGGCAGATCTCTGAGTTCGAGGACACCCTGGTCTACAAAGTGAGTTCCAGGACAGCCAGGGCTGTTACATGGAGAAACCCTGTCTTTAAAAACCAAAACCAAACAAGCAAAAAGGCATCACAGCAAGCTCCGTGTGTCTGAGCTACCCATATGTATATGAATATAAAGTACATAAAAATACAGAATCACAGCAAGCAAGGTGTGTATAAAGGTATAAGTGAAAAACATGACATCCTGTCAAACAGTCTGGTGCTTTTGGCTTTGTTTCCTGACCTAGATATACTTTATATTTGAATATAATGTGTAATGGCAAAAAAAAAAGACAAGAAAGATAGGCTCCAGAATACTGGGCACTGTATTTTGTCAGCCACTGGAGTCAGTAGAACATGAGACTCTTAATCTCAGGATTGTAGGTTCAAGCCCACATTGGGTACCAGTTGTAGCACAAATAATAAAAACCCAGAGATAGATATTGATGTTCAATCTGAAGATCCAAAAAGTAAAGCAGCCAGCCACTGGCTCTTACCTCCACCTTAGACCAACATGACTATCCTGCCTGCAGGAATCCTCTGACTGAAACTGAGACCTGTCTCTTCCCGTTTTATATTTCTCTCTAGTGCTTGGATTAAAGGCATGCACCACTACCGCCCAGCCTCTATGCCTAACTAGTGTGGCTGCTGGGGTTAAAGGTGTGCGTCACCATTGCCTGGTCTGTATGGCTGACCAGTGTGACTGTTTTACTCTCTGATCTTCAGGCAAGCTTTATTTATTATTAAAACACAAGTGAGATATATAGAGTGCCTGTAATACAATGCTTGGAAAAGGTTAAAACTGAATACCAAAAAAAAAGATAGGTCAAAACTTGCCAACACCATTTAAAAAGGGAAAATTAGTCTGTTGTGCTTACCATGAGCAAAGCCATGTGTTCAGTCTCCAGCACAAGGAGGGAGGTAGACTAAAGTTTTTAATACTGTAAAGAAAAGGGATTGGTATGTAAAATGAGAAAAGATAGGGGTTTTTTAATTAATTTTTAAAAAGTACAACTAATGAAGAAGGCACATAGCAAACTGGGTGGTGGTGGTACACACCTTTATCCCAGGACTCAGGAGGCAGAGGCAGGCAAATCTCTGCATTTGAGGCCAGCAAGGTCTGCAGAGCAAGTTCCAGGAGAGCCAGTAATGCACAGAGAAACCCTGTCTTAAACAAAAGGAAAGAAAAACGCCTTAAAGTACACTAAGACATGATTATAAGATCCTAGTGTGTAAAGTGTCATCCAGAGTCTGGACTGGCATTTCACTTAGTCCAATGTCTATTCAAGTGTTCAAGCACTTTATATATAATATTGGAAACCTCAACATAGCTTACTTCGCCCTACAGTTGAGGATTGGCTGAGGAAGTAGTTCTGTCCTAAGGCAGAAAAATCATGCTTTTAAAAAGTATGTTTTAGTTGGGCGGTGGTGGCGCACACCTTTAATCCCAGCACTTAGAAGGCAGAAGTAGGCAGATCTCTGTGAATTCGAGGCGCTAGCTAGTTCCGGGACAGCTACAGCTGTTAATACAGAGAAACCCTGTCTCAGAAAAAAAAGCATGTTTTAAAGAGTAGTGAATGATGTGAACAATTATAATTAGTGATATAAACAATGTGTGCAGTTAATGGGGAAGAAAACTATCATTGATTTTGAGTATATTCACATAATCACATAATTTTTAAAATATTAAGATGACTATAGCAACATTGTTGCACCTCACTTGAACGTTTTCCAGATATTTTACAACTAGCATATATATTATAATTAAAAGAAAACCAAAATGAAAACAAGCAAAAAAATACTAGTAAATTTGACAGTGCACTGGAAGGGAGCTGGGAGAAGAGCCTTCACAAGTCCTCCAGGTGAGTTCTTCCTTCCTCTCCCTTGGGCTTCTGCTGTTCCCACGTAGAGCACCGCCCTCCCTGGAGAAGAAGTGGCTTAGAGTTGTTGTCAGTACAGTACCACTTTACTCTTACCTCAGAGAAACTTTCATTATTTATCAGAAATAAAACTTAAGTATTAAAATGAATCAAAGTAAAGATAGTGAATTTTAGCTGAGTTTATTAGCGTTTGAAAGGAGGAGAGAGAGGATCAAGGCAAACCTCAGCTACACAGTAAGTTTGAGGCCAGGCTGTCAGGCTGCATGAGACCCTGTCTCAAATAAATTTTACTGTGTGTGGTAGCTTATGTCTATACTCCTAGAATTTTGAAGGTAGGAGGCAGGAAGAGTACAGTGAGTTGGAGGCCAGCCTAAGCCACACAATAAGAGGCAATCCAGGAATAAAGTTGGGAGACCCCGCTTTAAAAAGAAATCAAACCAAAAAAGTAAATTTTTAAAGTCAAATAGAAACTTCGTAATAACTAGACTTTTGGGTCCCCCAAAATAGAAGTTAAACAAATGTATTTTAAAGCTTTCTAAATTAAAATTGAACTATTAGATTATAAAGCATTTGCTTTGAAAATTAAATTTCCTGGAACATTGTGGGGAAGGAGGGAGAACATTATATAAACCATGTAAAAAGAAACAAGTTAGTGCCTTGAGATGACTTAGCAGACAGAGATACTTGCTACAGAAGCCTGGTGACCCAGGTTCAATGTCTAGAACCCACATAGAGGTGGAAGAAGAGAACTCCATAAAATGGTTTTGACTTCTAGTCTCATGCCACTGCATTGACACACATATACCGACAACACACATATGTACATATACCCACATGATAATACGAAATGAATTTAAGAAGCAACTTTGAATATAGAGAATAGTTCTGGGGTGAAGGCTATGCAAGTGGGCTGTGGAAGAAGCTGTACCAGGCTAGGAGTCAGTGCCAGGATGTAGCTTCATGTTCCATGAGACTGTAAGCAGTTAATGTCCAAAGAATCCCTTGCATGTACCATAGTTACAGCAACTACAGTGTCTCAAGTTGTTGATATATTTCATTTGCAGAATAGACATGAAGCCATTTTTCATGGGTTCTACATAATGTTTCTAGAGCCTTATCAAGTCAGCTTGTGGGAAACTGGCCAGGGGCCCTTGTTTTAAAACCTAAGAAGGTTTTGAATTAGTCATTTCTTGCCTGAGCTTAAGGGTTTACATTGAGTGAAGGCTCCTTCCAGTTCTATCCTGCACACTGATATGCTGCTTTGTTGTCCTCACAGGCAGTGGAAAGAAGTACAGCAATTCCATCTCCGTGGGAGCATTTCTGGATAGAGAGGATGATACTAGCTTGGATGAAATTAAAAATCAGCAAGATACAGCTCAAAGTCAGAGTCAGCCCACAACCAATAAATTCCAAAACTCTGAATGTGGTTCTCTTCCCTTGGGACAGGCGGACCCTGGAGAATCCTCAGTTGGATCTTGCCTCCTTAACAGCAGAAATGGGCTTTGTCATCCTCTGAATCACAGGACTGCAGATAGAAAGGGAATAGAGGCCACCAGTGGGGAAGAATCCCTTTTACTACCTGTTTCTGCTTTGACTCTAGAGTTTGATAAACTGAATTTGCAGAGTCTAGGAGATAGCCTTCTTGAGACACCAAATAAAAATAAGATTCTGACTTCAAGAAAGGATGCCGTAGAGAGTGACTCACTGGTACCTCCTCCTGCAATAGTGAGACTTGAAAATAACCAAATCATAACCAACAGTGAAATGTCAGAGGCAATGGCTGAAATGTCTCTGGATCCCAACAGCCTCCAGGTTAGGGTTCAGGATGGTCTGGAACCTGTGTTCTCATCTGCTATGGGAGATTCCACCTGGAGGCTCTTCCTTTCTGGGTAAGTTAAAGATGCTTGTAGCACTGTAATAAGTATGTAGTTTCTGAATATTCCTCCAGGGTCATTCATATATATATATATATATATATATATATATCTGAGCTGCTGGATCTTGGTTGCTCTCATAGTTCAGTTATATATGGACTGTGCTGATCCAGTGTCAATAAGGGTGTACCAACAGAATGATTTGACTCTGTCCTGTGTTTAAGACTCAAAACCATGTTAATAATGAAGGTACATGATAATACAATGCAAGACCTATTTGGTCTTGAGCCTCCACTGTGGCTCTTACCTTGACCAGCCCTGGCCCTGCATACTAGCATTCATCCCTCCAGTTCAGGCTTTCTGGAACACAGGCAGGTTTGGTGACTAATGTGCTCAGCCCAGATTGGTTCTTTTTTTTTTCCATTTTATTTTGTGCATGTTTACATGCACATGATTGCTGGTGCCTCGGTTGGCCAGAAGAGGGTATTAGATTCCCTGGAACCAAAAGTTACAGGCAGTTAGTTGTAAGCCTTCCAGCCTGGGTGCTGTGAGCTAAACTCCAGTCCTCTGTAAGACCAACAAGCACCCTTAGCTGCAGAGCCATCTCTCTAGCCCCTCCAGATTGGTTCCTAAGTTAAATATAGAATGATACCTTAAAAATCTTCAGGCTTTTTTATGCAGTGTTTCTCTTGTCTTTGTTTGTTTTTGTTGTTTTTTTTCCAACATCTCTTCTGTTCTGCATTCTAGAGAGGAGCCATCAAAACTAGATCGGGATGTTTTAGCAGCTCTTGAGTGTGCCTATATTGACCCAAGTCTGTACCCAGCTGTCCATAGATGGAAAAGCACCGTCCTGTGCTATTCACCCTCAGATAGACAAAGGTACTATCACAACATCAAAGTGTACAGACTGACAGGGTTAGCATGTATGGGTGGCTTTTTCATAGTGACAAAGCTAAGCTGTGTGGCTCCCCAGTGCAAGCCTGGCCTGTATGTTCACATAGATATCACAAAAGTCAGGTAAGGTAGGTAGAAAAAAAGTAGACCAGGCTTGCTCCTAGCAAACTGTACCGGGGTGGCAGCATCTAGGATTTGTAGCTGGAGTAACATGAGTATTGTGTAGAAAATCTTCAGATTTAAGATGAAGTACCTCCTCTCTGTAAGATGGGTGTCATGCCTGTCTTTGTTCTGTTCTTAAATCTGTAGATATGCCTTTCTGTGGTAACAAGTCTCTTTTTGGTTTCTGTAGTTGGCCAAGTCCTGCACTGAAAGGGAAGATCACAAGTGAGCTGCTGGATCTTGGTTGCTCTCATAGCTGCGGTTCAGGGCAAAGCAGTCCAGCTGGTAGCAGCTCCAGCAAGCCTGGTCACACCACCTCCTCCCCTGGCCTTCACAGCCCTGGGCGTTACAGTCCGGCACATGGGAGTCACTTCCAAAGGATGGCACACATGGCCCGACTTGCAGCTCTGTAGAGCCAGCCAATATGCTCACTCCTGGGGCTCATTTACTTGTTTTTAAAAAGAGGGGTAATATGCTTATTGGTAAAAATTCCATGACAAAAAAATTGTATTCTGAGTAACTTTTTAATCCTCTCTTTGAAGATACTAGAATGTTAGAATATACAATGTTACGAGTAAAATTTAAATTTCTGCTATTCTGAAAGAAGTTAATGAAAGCAAACTCAGATCCAAGTTTGAAAGTGTGGCTGTAGTAATGATGCAGACTTTTCAGGAGGAAACTTCTGGTTTTGGAATAGAGCAAAGATACAGAAGCAGCGGATGGGCAAGTGAGGTGCTGCTCTAATTGGGGCTGGCTACCTACAGTGTTAGCAGGTCTGCAGTACCTGTATGCACACCCAGTTTCTGAGAAAGATTGTGTGTTGTCTCATTCTTAGGGTGGTATCAGCTTTCTGATATCCAATGGCAAAAACGTGTGTTTGTCACTTAATCCTAGTTGTTCTAACAGTGAGAAAGCAGGTGGCAGGGAAACAAAGGGTTCTTGACTATCTCAGACTTCAGTAGCAGTGCTCAAAACATTGCTAGATTAAACAAAGGGTTCTTGACTATCTGACTTCAGTAGCAGTGCTTGAAACATGGCTAGATTAAAAACTTTTCTTGTGGGGGTGAAAAAGTTAAAGCCATTGGGAGTCTTGTCAGTAATCATAGAAAACTTACCAGCAATAACTGAAAAAGCAATTTTTATTTCTCAGAACTTCAGTATGCTTTTACTTAGTTGTCAGTGTAATGATAAGTAATGTAGAAGTTTCCTAGTCTTAATATTTTTCCTGAGACTTAATTGAGCATGATTATACAACAAGTAGATCTCATATTTTAGAATTCATTTAAAGAGCATTGCACTACAGTTTAGAACTTGACATCTTTAAACTGTAAACTCGCTTCAGTGGCTTATGTTTACTTTCCTTGTCACCAGTCCCGAGAGTGTAAAACCACCTTGCTGAAGTTAGTTCCTGGCTCTCTGGCACACCGGCCTGCACACAGGCAGTAGTGCTCTGTAGACACTTGCTGTGTTTAATCCCAATCGAAAACTTTACCACTGCTTTTGCCAACTTCAGTGCCTTTTATGAGTCATTTTTAATTTTCCTGAATTTAGATTTTGAGATTGTACAATGCAACCAAATGGGTATTAAGATTCCTTTTTGTTCATAAAAGTTCTGGCTGGACTTGGTGGTACACGCCTTTAATCCCAGCACTCTGGAGGCAGAAGCAGGTAGGTCTCTGTGAGTTTTGAGGACAGCCAGGACTGCAGATAGAGACCTTACCTCAAAAAAAATAAAAATAATAATTCTGAGTTGAAATGTTTAGGATTTGTTAAAGCTTATTTTAATGTGACAAATGAGTCAGAAATACTACAATTGAGATTTAGGACTTTGGATTCAAAGTTTATTACATGAAGGGTTTTCATTCCCCTGTGTAAGCAACTCAATATAGTGACCTGAAAACAATACATTTCTGAAAGGATTATCTGTGTTCTCAAAAGAAACAAAAATCCATACATTATATATCCAGCTATGATCTTATTTTCTTACCATTTTGTCCTGTTTTGTTGTTCATCAATACTCAAATATTGAAGTACTAGCTTTGTGCTCACCTCACAGACTACAGTTATTACATATGTGTGGAGGTCAGAAGACAACTTTTAGAACTCAGATTTTACTTCCTGTAGGTTGCAGGGATCCAACTCAGGTCATTGGATGTGACAATTTTACTTGCTGAGCCATAAGCTTTAAGCCACCTTTGGACTGTTTTTCCACTAGTGTGTAGTATGATACCTGTTAGTAACACTTGATAATTCTATGTCATTAAACACTGTTTTACCATTTTTACACAATGCTTTCAGAAAGATCACTTAATGGGCAGAATCCCTTTTGAGTAAAACTTTAAGCAGTATTTTCTTTTTTTTAAAAAAAATTATTATGTATACAATATTTTGTCTGTGTGTATGCCTGAAGGCCAGAAGAGGGNGGAAGAGCAGGCAATGCTCTTAACCACTGAGCCATCTCTCCAGCCCCCTAAGCAGTATTTTCATGGGAAAGTACATTAATCTGTGTATCACATTGATATTTGTGAAATAGTCTTACTGTTGACTCAATGGCCTTGAACTGAACAAGTTTACTTGCTGGCTTTTGGCTTATTCTAACATCATTTGATTATGGCAGTGGGAAGTGGTAGGAAACTAATCTTTTTATTAAACAACCATTAGTTTGTAATGTGTATGGAGTGTGTAAAGCATCTTTCCTGAAGTGGCATGGTATGGATGAACTTTGTAACAGAGACAGCAGAAATCCCCTAGTGTTCATTTCTGGAGAAGAGCAGAGTACAGTGTTGTTGAAAATTAGTGCTTGCTGCACTGTGGCAGGGACCAATACCAGATGCTATTGATCTTTGCTGTTTTCAGAGGAAGTAGTTAGGACTTTGTCTCCCTGAGTTGTACCTTGCTCACTGGGCTATTGACACACTTGTTATGTCAAGATCTAGTCATTTTCTGTATTTTTATTCTAGTCATTTCAGTATTTCTCATTTGTCTCATTGAAGCCACTGAAATGAAGTAAAACATAATAGTTAAGAATCAATGCCACTTAGTGGCATACCACTTGGTCAGTGTTTCAGAAATCATTAAACATCTGTCCCAAACCAAGGCATGTTGTCTCAGTACCCGGCACCACAGAAGCATTTTCCATCACAGCTATTAGGCCTCTTGAGACTCCTAATACAGGGTTGGTGGCCACCCACTTATTCATAGCATGTGTAGGCATAGACCATAAGGAAACTAAAAATTATAAAAAGTTTCATATTTAAGAAAACAGGTTATTCCCAGAACTTACTGAGCTCTTAAACTGAGCCTAATGCTGCATTCTGGTCATAACATTACAAACTCTAGAAACTCAGTTCTGCATGGTTGGCTTCAAATTTAATAATTAGTATGGTCATTTTTGGGGTTGTGCTGTACTTCATTTCAATGTTTTCCTGAGAAAAAATGAGAAATAACAGTATAATTTTAAAGTCAGAAAATTAGATTTTGACATAGCATTGTGTGTATCAACAGCCCCAGCACACAAGGCCTGACTCGGGAGCATTTGGAATCTATTGGATCACTGGTATCATGACAAACTTCTGCAGGCCTTATTCTAGTTTCTTGTCCCTGCTTTTCAGTATGTCTTATGTCATTCTCAGCTATCACTTTGCAGTGTGATTTTTTGACCACTGATAAGGAGAATTGGGATCTGAAGGGACAAGGCAACTGACTGGGGTCATGCTGTCAGCTTGCAGGATCATTGCTGTTATAAGTGATCACTGTCTTTACAGATGACTGTCAGCCTCCAAGAAAGATGACATATATACAAGGGGCTGGCCTTACCTCATAGCTAAGGCTTGTTCCTAAAATACTACCAGTCCTTGAAGGTTATGGAGGCTGTACCATGTGGGGATACTCGTAGTACACTGACCCCAAGCAAGTCATTATCTCCCTGTGAAATGCTTTTACATTCCCAGCAGGTCGAGTAGTAGCCTTGAGCTTTGTATTTAGAAGTTGACAGCCTGACATGCCTGTTCTAACTACTTCTACAAAGTGGAATGTGTGTAGCCAAGGTTACTTCCAAGTGACACCTCTCAGGCCTAGTGTTGAACAGGAAGCATTGTACCTTCTGTGGGAGGTAGTCCTCCAAGCAAGATACCTGGGATAGAAGATACTGAGAAAGGGTTTCTAATTATACTGGGGTTTTTTTTAAAAAAAAAACAAACAAACAAACAACAAAGAAGTAAAATTTTATTACATACTTGTTTCCAAACAGAGCAGAGAGATGGGTCAAATATTCCAACTCATTGTATTGATTACAGAAAATGCTCACAACCACTTCATAGGAACTGTATAGGGATTTTGGGGGGACAGGTATGGTAGTATGTATCTACAATCCCAACACTCTAAAGACTGAGAAGGGTCTCAAGTTTGAGGCCAGCCTGGGCAACAGTAAGATCCTGTCTCAAATATGCAAAAACAAAAAACACACACAAACCAGTTTCTTCTACATTATCAGACTATCTGGAGGAAACAAACACATCATTTCTAAATAACTTATCTTGCAAGCCCAAAGGTTTACAGTAACCAGTAGCACTCTAGAATATTTTCTTTAAGACTTGGTTTTTCTACATAACTCAGGCTAACAAGAAACTCGTGATCCTACCTTGGCCTCCCAAGTGCTAGAATTACAAGTACATGCCACCTAAATCTTGTCAGTCTGGGCTATTTCACTGCCTCCAAAGAACCTCTTACAGGGCTGTCATGTATTTGCCATATACAGACCACAGCCTTTTTGTAATGCCACTTCTTCCATGGCTTGTAGTCTACCTTATAGGATGCCAGTCCTTTAGCCCTTCAAGATGCAATAGACACAGGATTTCTTAATTGAGCTGACAAGTGAGTTTACAAAGCAAGAACCCATGTGAGGAAAATATCTGATAAATATTTAAGCAACAAAAGTTCCTAGATTATAGGATATGAAACAATGAGTTGCAAACAACCACTATACTGCCTGACAGGTTTTCTGCCAGAGCTCATGGGTTGTTCAGTTGATCTGCTGTAACCACGTGATAAAGCACAGCCAGGCCATTTCAGTCCTCATGATTATGTCTGCCTTCTGCCCCAGAAGGTTCCTGTACCTTGTAGAGCTGTGCTAGTGGTAGTGGTAAGGTAGTAAGCTTTCAGAAAGACCATCTAACCCATAAGTTGCTTTCTGCAGCCCAGACCAGAAATGAGCACCCAGATGTGACATTCAGATATCCTCTTCCTGGAGACATGAATCCACAGCACAGTCTGGACAGGGAAGACAAGGAAGGGAAGGCTGCAGCCAGGCCACCAGCAGAAGAAGGCGCAGTCCTGCAGGCAGCCTCAGGACCGGGTAATCTTGTCTGGGGGCATGAACCCAGTGTCCCCAAGGGTCCTGAGTGCAACACGACCGTTGGGTCTGATCACCAGGTGGGTGATGCTCCCGTTGTTGAGGGACAGGCGGAGCCAACCTTCTGGGGGAAACTGCAGTGCTCTGGGGAGAGAGAGATGATACTAGCAAAAAGCTCAGGCTGGTAAAGAATTGCTCTTGGTTCAGGCAGCTTGACAGTCTTTTGGCGTAGGTATGTTCAACTGGGCCAGTAACTGAAGCCATACTGTCTTCACGGAAAAGATTCTCATTGGACAGGTAGGTCCTAATATACTAAATAAGGATCTGACCTGTGGGGACAAGGCTTCAACCCAATTAAGTCAGAAATGTACTTAGAGCTAATGATATCAAGGCTGTTTTGCACTGTAACAAGAAGCACCCAAATTAGTAGAGAAATATTTCTGACAGGACTTGGTTGGTCTCCCAGGATAGAGGTATAATGCATGACCCCGACAGGATTTTCCTTTTTAAGGGCACAAGTATTGGGGCTGGAGAGATCAACAGTTAAGAGCACTTGCTTACTCTTCTAGAGGACTAGAGTTCAATTCCCAGGACCTATGTTGGGCAGCTCACAACTTCTAATGCCTCCAGCTCCAAGGAATCCTTTTTCTGGCCTCTAAGGGCACCTACATACAGACACACACACACACACACACACACACACACAAACACGAGTATTTGCTGAACATTTTGGTGTTGTCTCTACCATTTTCTAGTAATTGATTGTGATCTATCCTCAGGATTAGTCTGAATTGAGTTAGACTTAATCTACCAACACATTTGACATTTCCTGCTAGTAGGCTTGTCAATTTTAAATTGTAAATATGTGAAAACCCTGTGATGTGTTCTGGCTAATACTGAAAAGGGACATGGGAAATCCCACCCCAACCCCTGGTTTTTAAAGAAAGAATTTTATGTAGCTCAAACTCACACTTGGGCTATTTTCCACCCCCAATTTTTTGAGATAGGGTTTCTCTGTTAATAGTCCTAACTGTCCTGGAACTCACTCTGTAGACCAGGCTGGCCTTGAACTCATAGAGATCCACTGCCTCTGCCTCCTGAGTGCTGGGGTTAAAGGAGTGCACCATCACTGCCCAGCCACACTGGGTTTCTGTGCTGCTGGAGACAAACCGAGCGAGGTCTTTGTACATGCTAGGCAAGCACTCTACAAGAAGCTCCATCTCTAGCCCAGTCTGCTAGAACACTGTATACTTTGTGGTGGCTTGCTGCTTAAAAGGAGCTTCTAGATCATCAAGGGACTGTACAGATTTTCACATAAACAGGTTTCATTTGTTTTATTTGAGACAGAGTATCACTGTGCAACCCCTGGCTCACCTGGAACTTGCTATAAATAGAACCAGCCTAGAACTCACAGAAATCCACCTGCCTCTGCTTTCCAAGTGCTGATATTAAGGTATGTGCCACCACACCCAGGTCATAAATGGGTTACTTTAAGAGATCACTATAATCCCGGCTAGCCTGTAATTCACAAAGATCTGCCTATTTCCTAAGTGCTGGGATTAAAGGATTGAAAATGTGTGCCACATCTGACATAAAGTATAGTTTTAAACAATAAAGTAGACCCGTAAGATGGCTCAACTTGGGCAAAGGCCCTCGCTGTGCAAGCCTGGAAATTTGAGTTCAGCCTCTGAAACCTACATAAAGATAGAAGAAAGGAGAAGTAACTCCACAAAGTTGTCCTTGACCTCTACACAAGTTCTATGGCACACATAAAATAACATTTTTTAAATATTAAAGCAGTTTTTTCTTTGTGATGAGATCAAATCCAGGCTCCTATATATTCCAGATAAGCTATTTACATTAAGCCACACCTCACCCCACACTACTATGTAGTCTTAGTGTTACCCCACAACTCAGGATGATCACTCCTGAATAGGACCTGGTACTATTGCCGAGCTTTCTGCATTTTCAACATTGTCAGTTATCGGGCTGACACAGAATAATGAGGTAAAAAATAAATGGGGCACTCCTGGTTTGTTCACATGTTGAGTGGAATATATAGTGTTTATCCTGACAAGCAGTTGGGACCACATCATCCTAGAAGCACTTGCTCTTATTAGAGAATATAAACAAAGCACCTGTCCACCACACCATCCTCCTTCCTACTAACAGTTCTCAGTCTGATATGGAGCTCCTGGAGCCCAGTAGGGACTCTCAGCTTTTCAGCACAACCTTGTACTTTCTTGGGACTGATGCTTACCTATCTGACCATGAGGTTCCCTAGCCATCCCTGAACTGCTGGTCAGCTGTGATGGGAACATACATCATGGTAAATGTGACAGTCCAAGAATAGGGAGCAGGCTACTTACTACCTTGGCACACAGAAAAGTGACTAAAACAAGGGCATGCAGGGAAACAGCATGAGCCTGGAACATTCTGCTGTTACAGAAAGTGAAGAAAAATTCAAACACAAAGTAAACTGAGCAGCAAACAATCACAGGTCATGATTACACACATCTAATCACATGTACAGGACTAGCAGACAAGTCTCCTGACCCACAAGGTGCCCACACTGTTCACAAACACAAACATGGAGAAAGATGGTACTTAATAGAGAAGTTCTGATACCAACAGGACAAAGGAAATAAAATCTCAGAATAAGTCTACTGGCAGCATCCAGCAATAGGCAGCTGGAACAAGTGTTTGGAAAACAAGACTCTTGAATGGTCCCTAGACATTCACCATTCTCAAAAGGCTGAGGAGGCCAGAACACAGCTCCCTGACCATATACACTATCAAGGCCAGTTTCACTGGGGGTTTACTAATATAGGAAGGTGAAACAGGCATTCTATAGACAATCTAGCTTCACCAATATTCCATTCTGAGTCAAGACAGAAGAAGCTCCTAGGCTGAAGAAACCCAAGGCCAGGAAAGATGGGTGCTAACACAGTGAATTAGACATGGCATTTACCTGCAAACAATATAGCGGATGACATTGGCATGGCATATGAAGATCTCATAGCTGTCCTCCTCCTGCTTGGCATCAGCTCGGTGGATGTAGTTCCTGAAGGCAGCCTCAATCCGGGCTCCATCTTCATAATACTGCTAGGAGTAGACCAAGGAGTTGTCAGTGTAGAAGCAGACAAGGCTAAGGACAGGCCTTGCCCTAATCCAGTGGCACAAGGAATGGCATTTTTACCACAGCCTCTGGCTTCCAGTGAGAGACAGGTGGATCTGGTTCAATAGGGGCACCTTCCCGTAGCAGGTCTGTGCTGACTCTGGAGACACCTGGAAAAGAGCTGATCCCTGTTCAGCAATGTATCCCCAAGAGTGAATCTATACCCTCCACATGGTAGACAACCAACACTCACCTGGCAGGTGTTTACTGATGATGTCTGTGGTCTCTACAGCACGGGTCATGGAGGAATGAACAATTTTATTAAACTTTAATCCCAGGCTTGCAAGTCGGAGCCCTGTAAGTTCAGCCTGTTCCCGACCTTGAAAGAAAAATAACTGAAAGTCATATTATACCAGTATCGTGCCTTCAAGCACCACTGAAGACGTCCTATAATAGACTTAACCAGGGTCGGGTCCTCAGGGAGCAAAGAAACAATCAGTTGTCCTCAACCCCAAGGAAAAATGCACCTGATTAGCAGCAGTGAGTTAACTTATAAGCAGTGGAATGTGAACCCTTTGCTATTTCTCCTATTTTTACTCAACTATGTTCAAAATCAAGTTCCAATTGGGAACATAATATGTCTTACTGGTAGAACAACTGCCTAGCATGCAAGACCCTGGCTTCAATTTCCAGTACTGATTGGGGGAGAACAAAATCAAATCTCAGCATCAGAGTGGACTACTGTCTTGTGACAATTAGATATAACATGACAACATACATAAATAAAAACTGAACTGGGCCTGGTGGTGCATTCAGGAGGCTGAGGCAGAAGGACTGCCATGAGTTCAAGGCCTTCCTCATGAAACACACAAACTACAAACTAATTCTTAGGGATCACAAGGAAACACTAGTATTAAATATAGATGCTTTTCTTCAAATGTACTTTAGTATATGGCTGGAAACACTCCAAGAACTCTTCTGAAAATCATTTTCTACTGGATATGTGTAGTCGGAGATGCTAGTTCATTTCCCAGCTGCCCAGACCCAAATAATCACACAGAAGCTATATTAATTACAAC
>LOJH01019149.1:0-20452 GCA_001685095.1 Ellobius talpinus | reverse complement strand
AGAGAGAGAGAGAGAGAGAGAGAGAGAGAGAGAGAGAGAGAGAGAGAAATACTATCCCACCCCTTAAGCTTTTGTGGACACTTCTACCAGAGCCCTTAAGAACTCCATTCTGGAAAAAAAGCATACCCAAGTCTTATATCCGTGCCCCTCCACATCTGAGCAAGTGCACACACACATTGAAACTGCACAGGCGAATGTTTGACACTTTCCCTCAGAAGCAGGTGGTAACCCCCTCCCCACAGTTGCCACTGACAAGCTTTTGGTCACAGTAGAGGATGAATTCTGCCAGACCTGCCCCTCCCTTTGTCATCTTGGTCCAGCTTCAGAGCCCTGAACGGGGGGGAGGGGGGGTCCTCAGCATCCTGCAGCTCTTGAGGAGGGCGGGGCTGTCTCTGGCCTGCTGCTCAAGAAAGAAACTGCTATAAGAGCAAGGTTCCCTTGGGGGCGCCCTTTTCAGGAGTGGAGGGTGGGGAACTCTGCTGACTCAGAGTAAAGCACCAAGTGAGTATTTCCATCAGGAGATGGGGTAAGCAGTGTGCACTCTTTAGCCTACAGGTCCCTCCTAATGTGTCAGTTCAGCCCAAAAGCCTGCTGCTGGGAGACCCAGACCCTCCTTCCCTTGCCCTGCCCGTTGAGCTCACTGCGGGAGAAACTGGGGGAACTCAGTTTCTAGCTTTCTGGGAGCAGAGAGAGCTTTCCTTGGAAGTCTTTACTGTTTCCGTGAAGCGAAGGGCTCTCAGCTCTTCCACAGGAGCAACTCAATAACACTTGGCCATGCCCAAGCAAACAAACTGCGTCAACTCAATTCCATGTTTTTCCCCCTCATGTGAAGGAACCAACTAGTAGCTTGGCCTGAGGATTGTAATAATACAAAACCTTAAGGTGAAATAAGACGTCATGTGTGTGTGGAGAGGGAAGCAAGGTTGGAGGAGCAAGGACTAGTGTGTCTGACTTAAGTAGAGACGCGGAGACTGTAGCCCTGGGTAAAATCGTGACAGAGATAGCTTCGACGTCAGAGCCCCTTCCCCCCCAACCTGGACTGCTCCGAGTCCCTTCCCCCACCCCCCTAGACTATTAAGGCGGGGCTTTGCTCCTTTCTCTGCCAAATTTGATGACAGAATCCGTGCCAGGGCAAGCTGTTAATAGCTGATAGGACTTTATTGCCTGCACCTCACAGGTAACATTTACCATTTTAAAAGGAGGCAGAGGAGTGACTCTTTGGATGAGGTCTTACAAGCACCTGTGGCAGCTCCAGCTAGGAGCATTTGTGAACAGTGTCTGCTGTGCCTATGTCTGAACCTGAATTGTGCATGATGCGTGTGGTATGTGTGGTGGGGGGATACAATTATGGAGGGCTCTAATGCCCACAAAGATAAGATTTAAATTTATTTGAGAGGCAGTTGGGAACCACTGCAGGATCCTGAGGAGGGAGGGGCATATGCTCTAAGCAAGAGAGAAGCATTGCTGTGTGTGGAGATGTCACACCCAACAATTGTTGTGCAAGTGTGGGCTAAAGGCCATGAGAAAGAGGGGTAGGGAGGGAGGGAGGAAGGGAGGAAGGGAAGAAGGGAGCAAGGGAGGGAGGGAGTAAGGAAAGGAGAGGGCTGGTGAAAATAGGGGATGGGTGCTTTAGGCTCCTGTCTCTGGACGTATTGCAGAGCTGCACTGGCCTGCAGAATGGCCAGTCTATGGGCCTAAAGCCAGCAAGTGCCCCCAAGCTAATGATGCCTTGGCACGGTGGCTTCAGACAGTGCAGTGGGGCTTCTGCTAGGCTGAAGGAAAGGTCTGGGAACTCTTGGCAGGCTGCAAACTCCATTTTGAACGAGGTAGGGGACTCTCCCTCTGGGAACTGATGCATTCCAGCGGGCTTGAGAAGTGAGCTACGTGGCCTGACCAAGGGATGTTGCTACCACCACCATCCTTTGGAAGCACTAGCAGTAGACTGGCAAGGTGCAACAAGAAATCTCTGGGATTGCAGGTGATATCTACAGGCTAGGGAAGCCCTGGAGCTGGGAGGGTGGCAAAAGGGGAAGGAGCTGGAGTGAGGCAGCCACAGTCCTGAGGAGAAATGGGTAAAGGAAGCACTGGACCAGCACTGTCTTACTACAGTAATTCCAGGACAGCTCTTGGTGGGAGTATGGGTGCAAGACAAGAGCCTATCCACGTACCCATTTATCCGCATAAATGATAGGGCTCTATGGTTACCCTGGCAAGGAACCCTGAAGGAGCAGCACAGATGCAAAGGAAAGGATCTCTCATTGTTTTTGAATCTCCAAACTAATTGAAACCATGAAAATACAGACACACACACCTGCGCATATACAAATTTCATACAATTTTCTATCTCTCTTCCTTCATTTGTTCCACTCCCCCTACCTCCATCCACATACTTGGATCAAATTTGTAATCAGGTAGCCCAGGAAGGCATGCTTGGATTGTAGGGGTCCATACCTTCACATGGAACCTAGCAATCCCTTCTCTGGGGACTGAGATGGTAACTATGGATGCTGAGCAAATACCATGAGCTAGCCACACCCAAGTCAGCTTCAGCTTGTGAGCCAGCCTTGAAACCATTAGCATTTGCAGCAGAAAACCCTGATCTGCCTTCTCTTTCAAGGACTTCTGTTTGCCTCCTCACCATAAACTCGAAAAGATAAACATTCTCTTGTGTTTTCTGCAGCCAACATGGAGCATTCTCAAAATGAGCTGAACCTTGCCGTCTTCACAGAAATCCGAAGACTAAGGCCCAAGGGACAGGGTTGGGAGCAAATAGAAGAGAAACTGGCCATTCTCTCCTCTTTTCAGACCAAGAACACCAACCTTAGAGTGGAATATTGATAGCCTATTCACAATAGTTCCTTCTCCCTTCTAGTCAGAAAAGTGAGTTTGAAATTGGAGTACATGTATATGGCACAGCAACAGGATGAAGAAAGAAAAAAAGGTGGATAACTGTACAGATAGATAGATGGGAGGATGGATGGACAGACAGTTGAGTAAATAGATAAATCTGTTTTTATATTTGTGTTAGTGAGCCTGAAAAGGAGAGGTGTGTAGTACATCACTAGTGACTTCTCTCTGAGCATGCATCAGTGCCACTATGGCAGTAGCCATATCAGTCACCCCAAGCTGTTGAAAGAGCTGTCTGCCTGGTTACACTATCTGGACCTCCTTCTATTCCTGTGAGCCTTCTTTAGTCCTCTTTCTTGCTAGTCCTGCCTCCTCTCCTCAAATCTGAGGAGAGGAGCTCCCCCAAGTCCTTCCTAGAGATAGCCAGAAGTCTGCACATCACACCCTTTCTCCAACCAGCATGGAGTCTGTGTAGACCTCAGTGGACCTTAGCAATAGTTTGAATTAAGTTACAGAATTGCCCAGCAGCAAGGGAGCTCTCCTTGCTCCCCCATTTCTTTTCTTTTTTTTTCTGGGGTGGGAGTGTTGGTTTTGGTTTTTTGAGACTGGGTTTCTCTGTATAGCTTTGGAGCCTGTCCTGTAACTAGCTCTTGTAGACCAGACGGGCCTTGAACACACAGAGATTTGCCTGCCTCTGCCTCCCGAGTGATGGGATTAACCCCACTTCTTTATGGGAGTGGGCATACAGCTGCATCATGGCTTTCCCCTTGTACATCTTCCCTGGTTATTCCCACTTCTGTAGCATGGGTTTTCACCTCGCCTCTGAGGTTTGGCCATGTACCCACAGTTACTTGCTGAATGACTCACCTGATTTAAGTGGTCTGCCATCATCTTAGACTTAACATTAACATTGCACTCAGCATTCACAAGCTGACCTCATTTACTGCCAACAATGACTGGCTCTTCTGACCTTTCTTCTACCACAGACGAGAAGCCCAGACCACCTCTGACTTCTGCCCTCTGCAACTATTGAATGTCTGTCCTTCACCAATCTCTCTCTTTTTTCTGCCTGTAATATACACCCCTGCCAGGTTAATATTCAGAAAGATCCATTATTTAAAGACACTTCTGCTCTGCATGCTTGAGAATGATAGCTGATTGCCTGTGGGAAATTCTTTAACTTCCTTAGCCTGACATTCAAGGCCTTCCTTGAGTCAGCCTAATCCTATGTACTCTTTCAACTTTATTTCTCACTTTTTATCCACATCATTGATTCTCAATTTTTAATGTGTCTCCAAATGACTTTAGGGTACTTATTATAACGCAGCTGCCTGGGCTTCTGAGTCAGTAGGTCTGGCAGCTGGAGTCCAGGAATATGAATTTTAACAAGCTCTCCCAAGTGGTTCTGAAACATAGCTCCATATGGATCCTTGAGTCCATCCACAGTCTCCGGAGCATGTTTTATATACAATTGTTGCATCTGCCTTTTCACTCGTGCCATGCGCTCATCACGAGTCTTCTCTTTTCCCATCCAAATGACAACATACTTGTCCTTCAAGTCTTCATGCAGTTGCCTCCTCTGGGGAAGGCTTCTCTAAGTACAAGTTATCTCTGTCTCTCTCTCTCTGTGTCTTTCTCTGTTTCTGTCTCTGTGTCTCTGTCTCTGTCTCTCTCTCTGTGTGTGTGTGAGAGAGAGAGAGTGATTCTTCACCCCTCCCCTCTTTCCTCCTTCCCTTGACCTCTTCTGCCCATCTCCAAAATGCATTTGGTAATACATCACTGGCACATTCCACTAGAATTGCTTGAATCCTTTATTCATCTTTACACACAAGTAAAGCTTCCTATAGGTGTTTGTTTTACTTCCATTATGACTTCAGTGAATCTAATATTTTTCACCTTTTGTTTTTGCCCCCAAAGCATCCAATGCTTTATACATCCTAGGTGCCAAATAAACATTGTTGAATTGGTTTGGGTGTTTGTTGTCTCCTATGAGCAGGGGTCCTATTACATCTCTTCATACACATCATCAGGGAGAATCTAGAGGAAACAAGAATCCCTGCCCTCATTCGCAGTCATCTTTGTGTATTATAGTACCTGGTGTGTAGAAGAAAGACTTAATGCTGACTGAGGAGCTCAGTGGAGTGTGGGAATGGACACGTGAGGGAAGAAATTAAATTCAGGCAGATAGAACTTGAGAAAGAACATGGGATAGTTGTTCTACAGAGTAGGATAGGTATGGACACTCAAGCTAGGAAGGTAGGCTGGGAAATAGTGAATGACTATGGGTTTTGCTCTTTACTTATGAACAGTTTCAACCTCTAAACGGGAAGAGAAGTATCACAATACTTGTATAATGATTACCCGCATATAAGCAATCACCAGGACTTGGCCATGCTTGCTTCATCTGTCCTTTCTTTTACAGAAGTATTTGAAAAGAAATTCCAAATGTCAATCACATCATTTCATCCCTAACTCAGCTCTTCACAGTGAGCATTTGTTTCTCATATAAGCACAGTACCATTCACAGAGCTAACAAAAGTAACAACAATCTTTTTATAGCATCCATTACCTAATCCTTAATCAGACATCCTCAATTGTCTCAAAACTTATTGTACAACTGGCTTGTTTGAATCAAGATCCAAGAGAACTTCACTTATTGAATTTGGCCATTCTGACTTCTAAGGCCCCTTCAATAGGCCCCTTGCTCTGACTTGGTTGGTTTGCTTTTTATCGTCTGGTTAGGCTTCTTATTGTCATTTCTCCTGTTTTGTTGTTCCCTTCATTCTCTGTAAATGGGAATTAATTCCTGGCTTCATTATGTTTTTTTTTCTTTTTTCTCCTCCCCACCCCTATTCGGTAGATTGATGAAAATGGACTCTTCCTGGGATAGGAAGACCAGTTAAGAGGTTTTTACAGTCGCTGGACAGAAACAAAATGAAGGAAATAGGTAGTGTTGGAGGCAGAAGAAATTGATTTACCTACTGATGATAAGCCGGATGAGAGAAGAAAGAAGAATGAAAGATGATTCCAAGGCTTCAAGCCTGTATCACCTAGAGAACAGGGATGTCATCATATGTGAAGAATGTGTTTTTAATGAGAGCAGCAGGAATCAGGGTTAGATTAAAGGAGGAACTTTCTCACAGTAAGAAGCCATCTGCTGTTTTTTTCCGGATAACATTATAGTTCCCTGAACATTTTTTTGATCCGCAGTACAGCTTAGATATTTGGACCCTCTCAAACAAATCTGAAAGGCACTCATTTTTAACTACCCAATTAAACCTTCAGCCTCATGGTCTTGAGAGAAAGATCAGTATGTACACCTCTGGGTAGAGAGCAGGTAATGCTGAAACACCCTGTAAGGATTAGCCTATCTCCCATAACATCAAAGGTTTCTGAGTCATCAGGCTTGGGTGGGAGAGTAGAAGATTCCAGTGCTTGGGTTTTCTTATAGACTCAGCAGGTGAGCATAGTCACCCCAAGTCCTTCCTAGAGATAGCCAGAAGTCTGCTCATCATACCCTTTCTCCAGCCAGCGTGGAGTCTGTGTAGACCTCAGTGGACCTTAGCAATAGTTTGGGTCAAGCTACAGAATTGCCCAGCAGCCCCAGGCTAGTTAGTAGGTTCCCAGAAAGCCCCAGGATTATTTACCTACCTTGGTCAGAAACTTGGTTAGGCTGTTTCCTGGGATCAGGTAAGAACTACTCTCTCATTCTTAAACACATACCCCCTTTCCTGCCTTCCCCCACCTTTCTCCTTGCTCACTCTTTAGTTTCCTCCCTCTCTCAGTTCAGTCGCTGCTGTCTGCATACATTTATTTTCTCCAGTTAATCGAACACTGGCCCCTGCAGCCCATTGTGTTGCAGATTGATCACTTAAGCAGAGTTATTGATCACCCAGAAACCCTTTGGAGGTAGGGGTGTTCAAGAAGCTGGGATCTACTACTGGCTGCTGGGGCCTCTCTGGCACCCTGGGCTGCTCTGCTGCCTGGATACATTTTAGGAGGGAAGAGGGGGCACAAAAAGAGGGGATCATTAGAGGGTGCTCAATTTTATCTTCTTCCCTTCGTTTGGAGGTAAGGCAGGGCAACAGAAGTTGATAACACACTCCTGGATCTATCTCTCTGCTGGTGAAAAGGAAAAAAGCAAAGACCATGGTCTATAAAGACTCATAATTACACAGAAAAAAGTAATTCTTACTCTGAGGAAGCATCTACAAATAATACAAGATGGAAAGGAATTAGATGCCACATTATTTACTCTAAAAAGGAAATGCTGCAGGGGATCAAGGTTTAGAGAGAACGAAAGTGCAGGCTGAAACAGAGGTGGAAGGTTTTCCCAAAGAGGTTGAACTTGAGTTGCCTTTTACATAACATGTGAAACTGAGATGTCCTACTAGGGGAAGGAGCAGGCTTCTAAGGGGGAGCAGGAAAAAGGCTGAAGGTGGGAACTTCAGGGGAACCAAAGAAGGGTTAAAGGAGGTCTGCTTAGCAGAAACAGTGGAGTTGGAGATGCCTTGTGTGTGCAATACTTGGCTGGGGAAAGGGCCCAAGATTTGGAGAGCATTGGCTATCAGAAGGAGGAGTTTGGACATGGAGGCACCCTAGAGAGCTTTCCCGCATGCGATGATTTAGGATACTTAGTCAAACAGTAGGAAGCAGAATTCACAGGGGAAGGGGGGGAGAAATGACACACGACTTGTTAGACACTACCTCAATGCAAATGAGACTGAGGGTGGTGGGCATGAAGATGAGCATAAAATGCAAAGGGTACAGAAAACATCGGGCGCGGCAAGAAAACTGCTAAGCACTTTCTCTTGGCTTGCTTCCAGCTCGCTCACTTGATCCCCATAGCCTCAGGACTTACCCATTATTGGGATCTGCAGGGGTCAGAATGCCATTGGAGTTCGGATGGCAAAGGGCTAAGCAGTTAATCATGCCAAGAAAAGATTTGCCAAGGAGCCTTCATTGTTAAGACCTAAAGAGTAAGCCATGAGGAATCTGGCTGCAGAATCCTATAAAGAACAGCCAAGCTGAGGTGCAAAGGTTGGGAGCAGGGAATACCGGAGTCTGGTCTGTTTCAGGCAGGCCCAAGGCTTGGTGAGCTGTTTGTTGGGAGGAAGGATACATGGTTCAACTTCTGGGTAGTATGAGTTTGAAAATTCCTCTGGGCACTGGGGATCGTCCCAGTGGAGATCACACCTGTGCCTGGGTATGGCAAGAGCTACCACAGCACTTTCATGCCAGCTGGAGTCCTGGGGTTCCAGCTGGTGTGGAGAGCTATGGGAGGAGTCCACAGGTAGGTGAAAGAGTGAGTTGAGAAGCCTCTGCCTGCTCTTTTTTCCCCCACCGGCCTGCCCCTGCCTGTCCAACCTGCCGAATGGCAACTCTAGGCAGTTATCTGGGCGAAGTCCACAAGCTTTCCTCGGGTCGGAGAAGGTAGGGAACTGCAGGCAACGTGTTATGGGTAAGATCTGAATCCTCTTCTTCGTGTGGAAGGCTATAGGATGCCTTAGAAAGATGAACGAGTGGAGCAGGTCTGCCCGGACTGTGGGCTCCTAACCACCAAGGGAGCTCTGCTTTGGAGGCAGGACCACCAGGGCAGACAGGCCTGTCTTTGATTTTGATACAAATCCACTGGGGAAACAGAGGAACAGATGGCTAGACTGGTGGATGAGCACATGCACGCACATGCAGTAATGTGCTCTCGTATACACACATGCACTGCGGAGTCTGTCAACCGGCAGCCTCCATCACTTCCCTGCTGAAGGTTTCTGTTTAGTGTTTTGGTTGCTGATTTGAGGCAGGGGGGGTTGGGAGGAGGGTGGCTGAGAAGTGGGCAGGTATCCAGATTGAAAAATGCTTATGCAAGTGAGGGACTGGGAAGAGAGAATGCAAGTCGCTGACTAGGGGGGTTATCATATTTATTACCTTTCTCGTGGAAAAACACACTGGGAGATGATGAACTAAAAGAGGCCACGGTGGCAACAACTGGCTTAAGACCCAACCACATAAGTGTCAAGGTGTCTCCATCTGGGAAAATCTGTTCTCATGTTTTTGCTCCCTTTGTAGTATATATTTTCCTTACAATAATTGTTCTGTTTATCATTCTGCTTCTCGGTTGGACCCAAACAAGTTAGTTTCAGATGCTTAACCGTTGACACAAGGGAGGCTGAAGTACCCAGTTGCATTTGGAATGGGACTTGACTCTAATCCTACATGAACATGGCCCAGAAGTCTGCATCTTGCTTCTGTGGGTTGGACTCAGCTACCTTGCTATGGCATGTGGCTGGCAAGGGTGTCATATGTAATGCTGGCTCTGTTGCCACCATCAGTGAAATCAGACAATTCAGGTATGATTAATATAGCAAATGTTCCATATTCAGCTTGTTACCTACAGTTGAGCTGAATCTTTCTAATATGTACAGAAATCGGAAATCACTCACTGACAGAGATAAAGGAGGGGATCATTAAACAGACCCACCAGCCTGCTGCCATTACATGCTGTAGAGACCACCACCCACAGAGTCCAAATCAAACTTGGCAGTTAGGTCTATTTTTCCTTCCTCTACCCCTGCTTCTTATGTGCTTCAACACATAGCTTGTCTTGGTTTGAAATTCTAAATGAATTCTGGAAATGATCTAACCTAACCTTTGACCCAGGACCCAGTTCCATTTCATTATTACATGTGAATATATATACATATATATATTACATATATAAATACACACATATACATCAACAACATACTCATGTATATACATATAAACATATATAGCACGCAATTTAGGGTATATATTTATATATGCAAATATATTTACATTCATTTATTTGTTTGTGGGTGGGAGTGCACATGCGTGGCACACATGTCCAAGTCAGAGGACAGCTTACAGGAGTTGGCTCTCTTCTTCCATCATGTGGATTCTAGGGCTCAAACTCAGGTCACCAGGCTTTGTGGCAAATGCATTTACCTGAAGAACTACCTCACTGGTCCTAACAAGCATTTTCAATTTACCATAGCTACAAACAAGTTCCAGATCTCTCTCCAACCTTTCTTTTTGCCATCACCATCACTTTTCAATAGCTCAAGACTTGAGTCTTGGATCCATCCCTGCTTCTTTACCCAGTCAATCACTAGCAGTCTCCCAAAGGTGCCCAATGAATCCATCTCTTCTTGGCCAGTTCTATCATCATTATCCTGGCCATTCTCTCATAAGCTTACAAATGGATTGCTACATCAACCTCCTAAATAGTCCCTCTGTGTCCATTCCCACCACCCTACGCCTGTCTTCCAAAGCTGCTGCCAAAAGACTCTCCTAACGATGTCTTTCATCATGGTACTCCCTGCTCAAAAGGCTACAAAGAGCTCTTTGCTTACTGTATATATAAAAAGAGTTTCATTCCCTGAGATCCAGAGCCTGCCTTCCACAACAGCTGGGACTCAGCATTTGCTCAGATTTGGATATGGTTTGAATATGCACTGCCACCCATCCAAAGGGCTTGTGTATTGAAACTGAATCAATCCCCTTTCTGGGGTATTCATCCCCATTGTGAGGCAACCATAACTATGGTGTCTAGAAGTGGGGCATTTAGACGTTCATTGGGATTTAGTAAGGTTATCAGGGTGACATCTGAGTGAATAAATACTGATGGTTTTATAAGAAAATGGGAAGAGGGAGAGACCACCATAGACCAACACACACACACACACACACCACACACACACACTCTCTCCTTGTCTCTTGCCACATAATATATAGTGTCACCTCAGAATTTTGCCAGCAAGAAATCCATCACCAGATGTAGGAATTTGAACTTAGATAACCATGAACTAAATTAAAAAAAGCTTGTCTCTGGTATCTTATTCTAGCAATAAAAACACAATTATATATTAGCATTATAAGGAAATCGCTGTCATACATTTCTAACTCCCAGGCTCCCCTCTCCTCTGGCTTCTCTCTCCCCTAGTGCAGCTCACTCTTCTCATTTCCTTTCTATATAGTCTTCTTTCTGCTGTTTCCTCTGCCCACAGTGGCCCCCTCTTTTGTGCCAATATTTGTATCGTATCCCCTGCCCAACAAGCTGAAAGCTAGCATCGGCTGTGAAGTCATTCCTGACTATTTAAGCCCTTATTAGCTGCCTCTTCCTTTTTCATAACAGCTTTCCTTAATTATAAAAGCAATACCAATATGTAATGGGAAACTTTGAGAACACACTCAAATACAGAAGAAAACAAGGTGTCCACAATTCCCCCTCTTTTTGGAATCTGAACACATTTCAATGGCAGATTCTACCATCTTATATTGCTTCAATGTTCTATATATTTGCTTTCTTCCCCAGCTAGGGAGTGAGCTCTTCTGGGACCTCTTTCTTATTTGCATGTCCTTCAAGACATTGCAAGACCTCATCAAAAACTTGATATTATTCAGGCTGTAGAGCTACCCACTGCTGAGGGAAGAAGGGGCCATGTTTAAGTAGCTGGGCTAGAGATTTCAAGCCTTATGCAGCCATTATGGCTCATCAACTTCCTCTTCCACAGAAGAGAGACCAGGACATCAAGAAAAGGTTGAGAGGTAAATTATGTAATGCCCTGGAATTCTGCTGACTCTGATGATGGGATTCCCTTGTGAAACTGTTTTTCTTTCATTTTTATTTTTGAGAATGTATTTTAATTACAGCATTTACACTCCCTTCCCGATCCTCCCTCCAAACCTTCCCATATTCCCTGCCACCCTCCCTACACTCCTTCAAATTTATGCTCTCATTTTCATTAATGTTATTGTATATATAATCTGTTTAATATTATAATGTCACTTGCATTTATGTTTTCAAGGTTCACTGTTTTCATGCTACTTCTTTATCATTTTAGGAAGCCCCTAGTTTCGAGATTAGTGGCCAGAATGAACTTTCCCTAATGTGTTGGAATTAACCAACAAGAATCCATAATTATCTCTTTTGTGCATTATAATAAATTGGAAACTTTTCATCCTGGACGGATTAGTCATCTTAACATCACTATAATGAAATATTTGGAGCAATTATCTTATAAAGATAAAAAGGGTTATTTGGCTTAAGATTCTGGAAATTCCAGCCGAAGACTTTGTAGCTTCACTGCTTTGGCCTTTGAAAGAGCAATCCATCCTGGAGCATGTAGAAGAACAAAAGGCTCATGGTGAACCAAGAAGCAGAGAGGAGGGCTGGGAGGCTGAATATGGGAGAGGGAGAGAGAGAGACAGGAAGAGAGAGAGGAGTCCCATAATCCCCTTCCAGGATATGGCCCCAACAACCTAAGAGCTTCCCCTAAGGTCCTACCTCTTAGAGGTTCATAGACCTCTAGGTACAGATACCCTGAGAACTAAGTTTTAAATATAGGTCTTTGTGAGACTACTATCCATCGTCAACCAAGGCACGGCTTCAGGACCATCTGCCTGCTCATTCTTCTTATCTTCATGTTACTAAAGTACATCTCACAGTTTCCCTGGGCAATCCCTTCACTCTAACAAATACAACCAATATGCCATGGTCTCAAAACCTGATTTCAGAGGAACTTGCCACCTGCCACTCCTCATTTAGGCCCGAGACAGAGCTCAGCTAGGTATCTACTGGAAGTAAATGCTACCCCATGTTTTTCTTCTGTCCACTGCAGTTCATGACCTCCATCAACAACATGTCCTGCTATTGACCTTACCCTGTTTTAAACTTACCCTGTTTAAAAATATTAATATGTACTTGCTATTATGTTGCTAGATCAGAGCGTTCTCCCTGCTATTTTATTGGAACTCTATAAACAGCATTGAGCAGAAAGTGTACTCTGAAGTCAGCGTTGCCACTTACTGAAATGTATTTCACAATTTCAAAGACAAATTTTGAACATTTCTGAAAGTAAGATGTGTCTTGCTATCCATAGCACATTGTCATTTAATTGGCAGCATTTCTTCTTTACTTTCTTAGGGAAACCTGAAGCGGGAGACCACCATGCTGCTTCTTGCTGTCACCGACAGCTTCATAGTATCAGTGAAATGCAGTACTAACTTATTTAACCTCTCAGAGGCCAGTCCCTTTATCTGCAAAGTACCCACCTCAGAGGGTTTTGTTGTGAGGATTCAAAGATAATATTTATTCAGCACTTAGCAAATGGCCAGCACTTTGGTGGAGACTCAATAAATGTTAACCATGATAATTTCCCAACTCTATCAACTATAAACCCCTCAAGGGCAGGGACATGCTTTTTTTCCTCTTTCTAGCAGATGGTCCGTTGTGAAAGGTGGAAAGAATGTCCCTTTCCAAAATTATCTCCTCGGTTAAACTGCCAAACAGCCCAAATTTCACCATTAATCACTCCTCTGAGTTAAAGCGTTATCTCCAGAAGACCTCTGTTAAAATGCAAATATGTCACTTGGGAAGGTAACACATTCATTCATTAGCATTCATGATCCCATTAGTGTAGATTAGTTTATCAGATTAACTTAGCTGTCACCAGACAAACCCTGAAAGTCCTGATGAGGGGGCTGGTGAGATGTGCTGATGGAAGGTGGGAGATGAGTGAGGGGCCAGGCCCTCCTGAGTTTCTAGCCACCCTTGATCAGCTCTTGCCTGTTGGCCTTTGATGATAGGTGGGGTTAGGACCGTTGTGTGCAGTCACTAGGACAGACATCAGTGGGACCACAGCAACTCATGCGAATAGGAGGGAAAGGCAATAGGAAGCTGGAAAGGACTGTAGAGATGATCTAATCCAGGCTCCCTCTCGAATATCTAACTCTCACCAGCACTGTGTGCCCCTAACCCTCCATACCATTGTTGTAAAAGTCACATTAGACATTAGAACATTTTGGTTTTGTTTGCCCCGCCCTGCTTTGTTTTAAAACAAGTCTTGCTATGTACCCCAGGCTGGCCTTGAACTCATGAATGCTGGGACTACATGTATGCACTAAAATGTTTTAGCAAAAATATTTTTAATATGAATGGCTTTTCAAGGCAGGGTTTCTCTGTATAACAGCCCTGGCTGTCCTGGAAACTCCCTTTGTAGACCAGACTGATCTCATGCACACAGAGATCTGCCTGCCTCTGCCTCCCGAGTGCTGGGATTACTCATGTGTGAGCCACCACCGCCTAGCCCAGAAAGCAGTCTTAGGTTGACCTCTTCCCTCCCTCTTTCTCCTGGCAGCCTCTTTATTGTTATCTTAAACTAGGTCTTGCTGTGTAGTCCAGGCTGGGCTTGAGTTTGCAGTCTTCCTGCTTCAGGCTCCAGAAGCTGGGTTTAGAGGTATGTGCCACCAACCCTAGAATTGGCATCCACTTTAAACTCTCAGAATATAGCTAGCCCATCTTCTCAATTTTGAGGGTCCTTTGATATTTCTCTCATGAGAGAGGCGAGTGCTAAGTTTCCCAGTTTGTTCAATGACTCCTTTGGAGGCGTGCTTCCACAGCTGAATGGCTTAACCCAGACACCCAGGAACGTCCTGAAATTTAAGTACAACTTTGACTGTCGTCTCTACACATCTTGCCTCAGGGTCTATAGCTCTCCACAGGGGTCTAAGTCCTAGAACAGGTCCCAACCTGACAGCGTTTTAATCACTTCCCTTTGGCTACACTCTAATTTGTGTGATTGCTCTAAAGGGTCTTTTATAGCAAGGAGCATGGTACTTCTGGGGGCTCTGAGCAGCACTGAGCACAGAGGCCAGACTGCTTTTATTAGGAGCTAGTATCACCTTTGGAGAGCTCAATGTTTAGTGAGCAAAATCCTCTTTGTCTCAGGTAGCTAAGAAATCCCTACCCAGGTTTAAATCTCTGTTTTAGTCAGTTTTGTGTCATCACTGCAACCAAAATAAAGTGACTGGGAGGGGGAGCAATTTCAGGAAATAAGAACTTATTTTGACTCATGGTTTCAGGGGGATTTCAGTCCAGTTTGGCAATGAAGGCATGGCAGAGGTCATAGAGCAGGGGCCTGGGGCAGAGACTCCTCACACGGCAGCTGCTCTAAAGCCAAGAGTTTTTTCAGTGCTTTAAATTGTGCATACATGCATGAGGCTCTGTGTGGGCATGTGCATACATGCAGGTGCCCGAGCAGGCCAGAGCATGGGATTCCCCTGGATCTGGTCAATGTGGGTGTGGAGACTTGAATTCACTCTTCCCTCTGCAAAAGCCGTACACATTCTTAAGGACCGAGCTGGGCAATTTCTCTAACCCCTCAAGAAGAGTTATGTACCAGAACCAGGGGCAAGTAGAAACTTCAAAGACTTGCTCCTAGAGATTTTCTTCCATCAGTCAGGTCCTATGTTCTAACAGTCCCACATCCTTTAAAATAATAATGCCATAAGAGAGGAACTAAGCATTCACATTTGTTTGTTTTTATATCCCAACCAAAGTTACCCCTCCTTCCTTTCTCTCCTTCCAGTCCTCCCCCTTCCCGCATCTACTTCTCTACCTTCTTCTTTCTCTTCAGATATAGGCAGGTCTCCCCATGGATATCAACTAGCCATGGTACATCAAGTTACAGTGAGACTGGACACCTCCTCTCCTATTAAGGCTAGATGAGACAATACGGTGGGAGGAAAAGGGTCCCAAAAGCAGGCACTAGAGTCAGAGACAGCCCCTGCTCTCACTGTTAGGAGTCTCACAAGAAGACCAAGCCCTCTGCATACATGTTACAAGCATCCCCAATTTTAGCATGAACTGGTAAACATGGGACATTTCATATTGAAACCATAGTAGTCACCTTGTTCAAAAGAGCACCTTGGTGTCTACTTCATTCAACTTACCAGTTGAAGAGCACCACGGCTGTTTCAAAGGAATCTAGTAGATGTCCCTGATGGGGACCCATCTAGTTAGGCTGCTTCATAGGCTAGCAGAGGGGCTGTGTGAGTAAGCACAGTCCTCAAGTTCTCTCCAGTGTCTCCATTTATCTTATTCTGTTCACTGGAAAGTGGTGATTAATTCATGGACCCATACGGGAGAACCTAGGGCACAGGGAGAGGCCATGCTTATAGCTGACCCTTCTTGAGACAGGAAGCTTTCTAAACTGAAATTTGGGAGACTTCCAGTATCAGTGAAGAACAAAGTCATACAAGTCAGATAATTTGGAGAGAACTTGCAATCACCCACGAGTTTGACATGAAAAGAGACATGGCTTGGGAATGCAGAGCTCTCTCTATCTCTGCATATTTATATCCCAAGTAGCCTACAAAAGGGGTATATATTAGTGTAATTGAGGGCTATAGTATACTATTGGCAAGGGGCAATCTCCTATAATATGTGACAAAACACAAGCTCATCCCTGGGGTCTTTTTGTAACTAATGTCTTTTCTATGGCCTAGTAGTTGATTCAATGTAACAGCCACTGTCTTCTCTAGCCATTGCAGATATTGTTTTAGATTTTGGGGTTTAAGGGCTATTAAGAAAATTCAACCAGGTTATATGACCATCACATAAGCTGCACTGACACACATATCTCGAGAGTCTCTGGCCAAGTATGTTTGAGAAACGCTATATACCCATTAAATAGCTGCAAAATGCACACTGTCACATCAAAGGCTCTGAGAAGACCTGCTATAAAGAAGCCTGCTAACATCACTTAAAGCTTCCACTGTGTATTTGACCACTGCTCACAACCCTCCTTTCTTCATCCTTCAACCTACCATAGTAACAGCTTTGGAGAATGCATCTTTCAACCACAGCATCCCCCATTTCATACCTGAGTACACAAATGCCCCCCAAAACACTCAAGGTTCTGCAGAAACTAGACAGAGAGGGGTGAATTTGCTTGAAGGAGTTGAGAACAAGATGGGATGCTGGAGATCAGATCCCTCTACCTCACTGTTTGCTGCTGGCCAGCCCCAATAGATGTCATGCTTTTGTTCCTGGGTCAACAATGAATAGCAAAGCAGAGCAGCTTTGGCTGGGCATGGACCCTGCAGGGCCATTTGTGGTCATTGGCTTCTCAGCTGGGGCCTTGCCACTTTCATTCCTGCCTTGCTGCTCTTCATCTCCCTCTCCAAGCCTCAGGCACATTTTCAATTTCTCAGTCTACTAGTTGATCCATTTCATTTGGGTTTTGTTTTTTCCTCTTCTTTTCAGGGAGTCTCAGGAGGCCTCTGGGTTCATTGATGCCAAATAGAAGCCGGAAAGCATGGGGTGGGAGAAAAGACAAGGACAAAGGGCAAGACATGGGACTGGTTCCCTGAGGCCTGTGAGCAGGAATGGTCTCTTCAGGGGTCAGCAATGGGATTTGAGGAAAATATAGAAATAGTGAATTGAACACTCAGAAAGGCAGGGGGGCATTCCCAGAGGTTATCAGGCTGTAGGAATCCCGCTAAAATCTGTTGAAATTGATGAGAGAGACAGAGAGACAGACAGACAGAGACACAGAGAGAATATGCAGACATGTCTCCATACATAGCTATATGAAGGTAGATCAGTAAAGTTTTTGGATGTTTCTTCATTGAGGAGGCCTAAGGGTACACAAAGAGGATCTTTGCAGAGGTATATCAGGATCACAGATGTGGCTTGTCACTGGGGAGAAGAAACACAGTTTCTGGAGGGCAGTAGCTCTTTCACCACCAATGAAATGAATGCTGCAAGGAGATGAGACGAGCTCATTTATTTTTTTTTCTATTCAGGGTGCAAGTGTGTGTGCGGTGGAGGTTGTACACATGTATGAACAGTGGCCTCTGAAGACTGACGCCACCACTTGTTCCCGTTGCCAACAGTCAGGAGGTTTTGCTGGTACTGATAATGCCTCTAGGATTTGATCACGACGTTTGAATGCCTCTAATACCAGTGACTCAACGTCCTTGCTAGGCAGTTTATTTTGTCGCCTAACCGCATTAAGGTTAGGAAATGGGTCCCCCCACACACACACACAAAGATTCTTCTATTTTTAGATGTGAAAAGCCTGGACTCACTGTGTTCTCTTTCTTTTTCTTCTCTCTCCTGCGCTCCCCCTCCCCTTCCTTTCTCTCTCTTCCCCTCCCCATCCCACATTAAGGCTTTCAATAGTAGTCTCATATTCCTATACAGACTCCTAGACCTCTTTGTAGCTTCAAAATATCCTGATCATTTTGCAATTCAGATACCAAATGCTCCTTCCTTTTGTGGGACCAAGAATTCTTTTTCTCAGACATATTTTACGTAGACTTAAGCTTTAACCTATCATGGTATGTACGCCCTTCTGTTCTTTTGTTTGAGTTGTCTGTGCTCAGGGTTAGATCCCCCAACTACCTAGAAATGGAAAACCTGACAACACTCCTCCCTCCCTCACCACCTTCAGCTTCTCTCCATAACTTCTTTGGAAAGGTCAGGATTAGAATTTGGTGTGGTGGAAAAGTCCATGCCTGTTGTGTTTATTTCAACCCCTAGCAGCCTGATCAGGAGTGCTGTGTGATTATATGGCTGAAGACGCTGAGACATGGGAAACACATCCCAAGAATTTGATTCACAAAGCATGGCCTCAGACTTCAGAAGGCCTCTGGAACACTCTAGACTATAATATGGGTCTTGCTCTAAAAAGAAAATACACAAATGAAAGAACTTCCTGGTGATTTTATTTCCACATAACCAACAACTATTCCTTGAGTTCTTCTTATGTACCAGGCCCTGTCCTAGATATTGGAAATACAGTGGCATTGGGACAAATCAAGCCCTGCCCTCCTAGAGCATATATTGCAAAAGCAGCAGCTCGGGTTTAAAATTAAGCAAGGACCAGCAAGATGGCTCAGTGGGTAAAGGTAGTTAATGTCTGATGACCCGAGTTTGATCACCAGGTCCCACATGGTTGAAGGAGAGAACTGACTGGGTACACACACACACACACACACACACTAAAATGTAATAAGACAAAAGTAAACAAATAGCTGAAGCTTTTACATAGCATATGAAAGATTTAGTCACTAGTACTACAAAACCAAAAGTAAATGCATAAATTATCACTATTTGCATTAAAATGCTTTTTTAAAGAAGCACAAGGTCATGATAAAAGGTAACAGAGAACTACTTCGCTTACACCACGAAAAGGCTTCTCTAGCTAGGCATGGTAGTATATACCTGTAATCCCAGCACTTGGGAAACAGGAGGATTAAGAGTTCAAGGCCAGTCTCAGGTAGCAATGAATTCTAGGCCAGCCTGACCTAAATGAGACTCTGTGCCAAAATAAAAACCCTTCAAATGATAATGATGATAATAGTGATAATGAAATTAATCTCTTAAAAATTGTAAAGGCCGGGCACAGTTCCTGGAAATCTCTTCAGGATTTTTCCAGATGATGTGACTGGATCATCAGACCTTTCAGCTGTCATATCTAGTCCTTTGCAAAACACACTGAAGCTTTTTCAGTCAGGCAAAATCAAGAAAATGGTTTCTGAATGGGGAGGTTTGGGCTATCATAGCTACAACGGGCATTGGGCTAAAGAATATAGGGGACAGAAAGCTATGTAGGGTAAGGCTGTATAGTGTAAGGATCCAGAAGAAGACTCTGAACTTGACCCAGTCAGCTGGAGAACCTGCTGTAAGTTTCTGAACAAGCAAATACAAGGAAGGAAGGAAAGGAAGAATTCCTGTTATCTCTCAGTAATTTCAGTTCCTCCTGCTGCAGACGGGAGAGCTCCCCTAGTGTAATATGCCTATGAGACCAAGCCCAAATCCTAGCACTCCCCATTACTAGCTTTGGACTTGGACAAATTTCTAAAGCGCTCCCTCTGTGCCTGTTTTTCCTCATAATGTCAATAATTGTGAAAGACTTAGAACAGTGCTTGAGAGTTATTTAGTACTCAAAAACTCTTTGTTATTATTATCCAAGGAAGAGACTGGTCATTGTCATGAATTCAAATTATTTGGTATAAGTTTTGATCACCTGGGGGTTTGAAGAAGCTATATTAGCTGGGGCCAGGACCCAGTATACACAAAGTAAATGTGGGCCCTCTGGCCAATAATCTTTTCAATTAACCTCCCATCAGGACCTAAAATCCCCACTACTTATTTGTAATCTGGAGAGTGATACATTTTAATTGAATTAGTGTATGCTCTTATCTCACAATAAAAACATTGATTAGGCCTTTAGTCATTATCACTCAGAATAAAGAAGAACTTTGAAGGAATAGACCAGAATGACATTTTGGCTTTCTACTATTGTGCGAATGTGTGTCCATATTTAGGCAGTTACAACAAAATTTTACCTTACCTGTGGGTCAGGAATGTAGGGGCAGCTTAGTTGGCTGGTTCTGAATCAAAAGCTGCTCATGAGGTTGCCCTCGCACGGTGGGTAAGGGCTACAGTATATAGACACCAGCTGGAACAATTGGTCTGCCTTCAAACCCACTCATGTGGTTGTTGGCAAGCTTTGCTTTTCACAGGCTGGTAAACTGAGATTTTCCATGCCTCGCTGTGCCATGTGGGCCTCTCTGCTATGAAGCTCATAACATGGCAACTTGCTTCCTCCTCTATGATTGATAGAAGGGATTGAGAGGGGGAGACTTCACAAGCAAGCCTAAGCTAGCCAAGCAGAAGCCAGAGTCTTTCTATAACCTTAACTCAGGAGTTATGACTCATCACTTGTATTATTCTATACAAGTAAGTCTCCAATGTGTTTTTGTTGTCTCTGAGAAGAAGAAGAAGGAGGAG
>LOJH01019148.1:11299-21375 GCA_001685095.1 Ellobius talpinus | reverse complement strand
ATTTTTTTGGATTATGTGTTCTTTTGATGACCAATTTCTTGAGTTCTTTGTATAAGTGTCTTAATTGAAATAGCTGTTACACATAAAGGCAGATTAAAAGACCCAAAGATTTTGGAGTTTTATCAGTTGCTGCTCCAGCTAGACTACCAATCTGATCGTTACTTCCATAGCATTAAGGTCCTTAATCCTAATTATGCACTTACAATGACATGCATTTTTAAGAAAAACAAGTAGAAATTCTCTGTGCTGTGAGTAAAGGCAGAACAATTAGCAGCTGAGCTGCTATGCAGGCAGAGGGGATTCCTTTTCCAAGAGGAAGCCAGTGAGGAAGACATCTTTACACATGGACAGGCAAAGTGTTTTCCTGTGATGCCCTTTTTAGAACAAAATTTTACTCTGCTTTCTAGTTATAGTAAGGCTAAAATATGTTTTCTGTGTTTGTTTACGATTCTAAAAACAGAGGAGGGGGAGAAAAAACCCACTAGTAGTTTCCATCTAGACTAAACATCCCTGACCAGTCTCATCTTTAACCTGGGGTACTCACATTGAGTTTCCAAAATTGAAATTAAGTAGTAGGCTAGTGGAGAAGAAGTTAATTTCCAGGGTTTCATGAAAGATAAATGCTGGCTGAATAGAGGTGGAAAGGGGAGGAATTTGGGCTACCCGTTTTGCCGATGAGGAGAAGAACAATATTGCCATGAATGGATGTCATAAAAGCCTGGGTATGAGCTGTCATTTAAGTGCTGTCTTTGTTAATTTTCTATTGCTATGACCAAGGCAACTTATTTTAAAAAAGAATTTAATTTGGAGCTTGCTTACAGTTTCAGAGAGTGAATTCATGACCATCATTATGGGGAGTAAGGCAACAGCAAGAGCAGGAATGATGCTGGAGCAGCAGCTTGGAGCTCACATCTGATTCACAACCATGAAGCAGAGAGGGAGTGGGGAGGGATGGGGTCCACTCTTTGTGTCACACCTCCTCCAACATGGCTGAGCCTCCTAATCTTTCCAAAATCAGTCCCACCAACTAAGACAAGACATTCAAACATATTAGCCTTGGAGGGGCATTCCTGTTCAAAATGCCACAGGTAAGAAGTAGGACTATGGGACTATGATCTAACTGGATCTATGACAATGTCTGTGCTATTCTCAACCTTAGTACTCAGATATATTGTTGGCTGAGTGTGTGAACTTTTGACTCACTACTACAACAACAGTTTATTGTGTGCCTTTGTGCAATTTCAAATAGCTTGCACATGAATTGCTCTTTTTGTCTACATCCATGGCACACTTAAGTCCCTGTTCCTCCATTTGAGTTTCTTGACAGAGGGCTACAGGCAAAAGCCATTCACACACAGCCCTAAGACCCCCTACCCTGGAATCCAACTCTGGAATATGTTAACAAACCTAGTTCCTGTGACACACTCCCTGTCCTGAACTACACATCATTCCACCCATGTAATGACCCAAGCAACATCAGGAGAGAGATGAAGGTTCCAGTGTGACTGAGTTTTCTGAAATTCGTTAGAAATGTGGAACTAAGAGCCACAGTTTTACGTTTTTGAACATTACATTGTCACCTAAGTTGATAGGTTTGATCAGTTTGTATTCTCCTTGAGGATTTCCACTAATTTAAGCCACAGTCAAGAGGTTGTGTAAAGCCAGTACTTTAAATAAACGTCACTGCGGATTGTAAGAGGAAGAAAAGCTAACAAACACACCACGGAGAGCATTAGAAAGGATGTTTTCACTGTAGAAGTCATTCGCAGCACTGAAAACTCTTTTCATTTTCAGCTAAGGTCTTTGAGATCAGAATGAGACTAAGTAATGGGCCACCCAGGCGAGGGTAAAACTTGTCAAAAAATATTAAACTAACTTGCTGAAAACACATTGTACAGTGAGCCATTTGGGCATCCTCTTGGCTCTCAACACAAAGTTAAAAATGACATCCAGTATTCTAGAAAACAGACTAATGTTAGCTGTATTGGCGATCCAAAAATGAAAGAAAGTGAAATCAATCCTGTTTATATTTGCTGATACATATTTAAGAGTAATCATGGGGGAGGGAAATAGGAGGAGAGGAGGAGGTGGAATTTTTTAATAAAAAAAAGAGTAATCATTTCACAGATACAGTTGATAGGTAACTGAAAAATCACAAATTTATTTAAAAAGTGAAACTTCTAATGATCTGACCTTACTCCCTTATCTGAGTGAGCTGTCTTCATCAAAGAAAATAATGGCAATTTAGACAATTTGAGATGAGATGCAAGTGAAGTTGATTAATATATGCAGAGAAAGCACTTTGCAGAAAGTCTAGCAAAAAGCAAATGCAAATTATTGTCAACTGTCATTGTGCCTGGGGTTGACAATATTCATTTAGGAAGAATTTGGTTTGCCAAGGCAAATTGCAAGAGCCATCCAGATTCCTGAAATGGAAACTTATTTCACCTGTTGAAATATTCTGGATAAACAAAAGCCAGGTTGAGAGTTGAGGCTGCATCTCAAGCAATGTGCTACACATATTCAGCAGAAAACTGAGAGAGAGCTAAGTGTAGGCAGTTAATAGAGAGGGGCCATATTTGTGTGCCAAACAGTCACGATTGTGAGGGAAGCACATTGCCTACTAGAATCATGGGCTTCTTTGACCTTCAGAAGGGTGGGAATGCTCTGAGGATGAACAGCTGCCCTGGCAGGTACTGGGGGGCAGTTTGGGGTGCAGAGCAGTGCCTTATCCGGGAGTCAGAAGAAGGAGGACATGAACGAATTGTTCAGAAATGTGGTGAAACTGTGATTTCCAAAAATGTCAAGAAGCCACTAAGGATGGTGTAGTGGACGTGAGGACAGACTGACTGGTGAGGCTGAAGGCCATGGTAATTTGGGTGTCGGTTCATCCTATTTGTGCTGATTGCAAGACAACAGTGACTGCTGAGAGCAATCTGAGCACACCGCCCACTCACTCCAGGGCCTTCCTCCAGGAAAGTCAGTATGTCCTGAGTACGATCTTTTTTCAATATCCTGTGTTCAGACTGTTACTCTCTTCAGGAAAGCGTATTTGCATTAGAATAGCAGTGTGTCAGTATCATCTGCTAAACTGACTGTGTAGATGGCTCACAGGCCTTGGTGCAAAGATTCTGAGATTGTACTGAAGCTGGCGGAGGTCTGTTTCCATGATTGCTGCACTTTAATGAGGAATGTACTGAAAGAGAGACGCCAATCACCACCACTCCTTAGGTTCTCTCGGCAAGGACGTCAATGGGTCCAGAAGGATGTCAATGGGTCCAGAAGGGTGTCAATGTGTCCACCCTAGGTTTTTTAGTAATTACCATGGAGGTCATCTTGCTCTTTGAAATCTAGAAACCAACTGCCTAAGTTAATGGGTCTTAAGTGCTGTCTTTTACAATGAAAAAAAAAGAAAGAAAAAGAAGAAAAATAAAATAAAACTGGTTTTGCATGTTATTTTGAACCATCTTTTCACTTATTTTCATTTTCTATCAGCCCCAGCCCCTTTAACTAACTGTTATTTATTGGGGGTTATACTTATAATTTAGACGGTTAAATAACACAGGAATTGTGATTGTCAGTTTTAATTATCAAGTTAACATAACTTAGAATAACCAGGGAAGAGAATTTCAATAAGAAATTATCTTTGCTGAGTTGGCCTCTGGGCATGTCTAGGGATGATTATCCTCATTAAGTTAATTGGTGCGGAATGACTCAGCACACTGTGGGCAGCACCATTCCCTACACAGGGAGCTCTGAACCTTCTAAGAGTGAGGGAATGAAGCTGAACACAAAAACCAGGCAAGTAAGTGAGAACACCCATGCTTATTTTTCTCTATTCTTGACTGTGGGTGTGACTGACTAGTGGCTTCATGTTTCTGCTGCCCTGGTTTTTCACAATTGTATCCTGGAATTGTGAACTGAAATAAGCCCTTTTCCCCTGCATCTCTTTTTCCCAGGTATTTTGTCACAGCAGCAGAAATGAAACTAAGACAGAAATGATTGACCAGTTAAGGAGTGAAGCACTATAGAGGGCTATAAAGAGGGTGCACCAGTCATAGATTGGTTCACACATAGCATGTGGGCAAATAGAGGACTAGGGAGAGTATCACACACAAATCCACAGTTCAAAGGGATGAATGAAAATGTATTGCTAGTGTATTTTTAAACTCAGTAAATAAATTCATGTTTTAATTGCAAACTGTATTCTAAAGCTACAGGCTTCATATTCTATTTCTAGAGGAAAGACAAATTGCAACACATGCAAAAGAGTTAACTTTTAAATTGATAGAGATGAAAGATTATTGCTTATCTGCAACTTTATGGGGTTTTTTTTTTTTTGTTCCTGGCCGCCCGGCTAGCTTAGACTTGAAATAATCACACAGAAACTYTATTAATTAAATCACTACTTGGCCCACTAGCTCTAGCTTCTTATTGACTAACTCTTATATTAATTTAACCAATTTCTATTAATCTGTATATCGCCACGTGGCTGTGGCTTACCGGGTAAAGTTCCCAGCATGTATCTCCAGTGGCTCCATAGCTTCTCTCTGACTTTGCCTTTCTTTCTCACAGCATTCAGTTTTGTCCTCCCTCAACTAAGCTCTGCCCTGCTATATGTCCAAAGCAGTTTCTTTATTTATTAATGGTAATCATAGCATACAAAATCCCACATCAACTGTACTTTTTAAATCACAACCAAAAACCTCTGTACTCAGCATTTTAAAATAGGAAATTTTATTCTGTAAATATTCCTCTCTATTGTTAAAACTGAAACAGTACCTTAAGTTTTTGATGGGCTAAGGTTTAAGGAGAAACAGCTTTCAATAGTGAAAGTCCCTTTTACTAACTTCACATTTGGTATTGAATCAAGCCTTGCTTAAGTACTGTGAATGAATTGAAAGTGTGAATTGTTGTATGAGAACATGACACAGCATGTATTTGTTTTGGCTTGTATGTTTACATAGATACATGGGTGGAATGAATATCATCTAAGATAGAACCACTGCAGCTTCCCAAGATGATGAGGATGGGAAGAGAGTCCACTGAGATTGAAACAGGGACTTTTCAGTGGCTGCTCATGTGCACAGACCAAGTCATGTTGCTCTGGGTACCATAAATTGAGTGGAGTGTCATCAGTAAAACATGTGAAAGGTGGGGCTTCATTGGAAGCACACCCTTCAATAGCTGGAAAGAAAGTAAGTCTATTCGTCTTTTCATACAGAGTCAGAGCATTTATCTGTTGTATGAAATTTGCAGTCAGAGGAATTCCACATCTGCCAGTCTGCATGTTCACATGGTCCCTTTGCTCTCCCGTGACTTTATTCTTCCTAGAGAACTCCCTTTGATTTGTCTTTGCTTTTCTTTTTATTTCATTTTGTCCTCTGGCAAGCTGGAGTCAGGCCAAAGAGAAATGTAACTGTGTGTATCACTTTAAAAATCTTAAATCTTGCCATCTTGCCTTTCTCTTCTTTTGAGCTTCAGGAACTCAGACTGTAATCCTCATGATTGAAAATATTGCAAAATTAGAAAAATTTTTATACAAAATGATTTTTTCAGGTAAAACTTTTTTTCTTCATTTTTTTTTTCTTTCTTATTTTTTGTTTCTTTCCTGTTTTCACATTTTGAGACAGGATTAGGACATGGAACCCAGGTTGGACCCAGACTCACAGTCCTCCCACCTTAGATTATTGAATGGTGGGGATGAGCATGAGCCTGAACTGTGGCCCCCTCCTGTATCTCTAAAAATACTCACTTAAAAAGTTATGTTCTGACTTTTGCACCAGAAATCCCTGTTCACTGTAATCTAGCTTTGCAGTGCTTTGAAATGTGAAAGATACTTTTCAATTTTTTATTAATAAAATGAATAAGCCTTTATTTTCTATAAATATGTTATTTTTGGATCTTTACCTTCGTTTCAAAGCTCCTGAATGTTTGCCGTTAGGTAATGGTGGATGTTTGCCATGAATGTATAGCTATAGGCAAAGTTACCTATTTTAAGCTTAAGAAACTTTGCTCCTTACCTTTTGTCTGCTTCAATTTTTTTTAATACATGGCAGTTAATCTCTTAAAGTGTTTCTGAACTTGGGGCAAAGAATTTCAGTCATTGTTCTGGGAATGCTAACTTTTTATAACTGTATTGCTTCCTCTTGGAGACAGCTCACATTGGATTGTGCTCTGAGATGCTAAATTATTCATGGATTCTGCGAGTGCACACCTCCCCTTTTCTCATTATTTTTGTTATGGCTCTCCTTAAATGGAATAAATGTAGATTGAGGTGGTCAAAAAATTGCTGATTCTCAAACTCTGAATTGCCCACCACTGAGAAGTGACACTAACTTTTTCATAACTAATTTGGCAGCATCTTGGCCAATTCTGAACTTGGTCAGTGCTCTTTGGCTAAACCCAACCTAGAATGACATGCTCTCATTTATAACCACTTCATGTCACTGAGTGTAAATATTTATATGTTTTGCCAAAGACATATTAAGAAGCTTTTTAGGTTGATATATATTTGAGATATAAGTCTCTGCACTTTCTAAATGTGATGAATCTGGAATTCCAAAATACATCTGGTCCCCAGTATTAGAGCAGAATTCTCTAAGTAAAATTTATGACTTTCACAGAAATGCAAGAAGAACACATATCAAAAATTTTATTTGACTCATTAATTGATGAAGGAACCAGAAAGATGGCAGAGATGGTTCAAAGGAGAATTTAAAGAGGAAAAAATGATGCAGTCATGCAATTATAGAGCTGCTGAAGCCATTTTGTAGGAATAATTTTTAAAAAATGGTTAGTTGTGTAAAAAGGAATAAAATAGTTCCCCCCGAACATTATTACATGATTTCATTATCACATGATTAGCACATGATTTATCCCCTGAACATTATCACAAGATTTCAAAGTCTCTGAATTCTAATTAAAAATATTGAGTAACAAAGTCAAATCTGGCTATATCCTTCCAGGCATTTGTGTAGTCCATACACAACTATATGGAAAAGACACAAGTTAGCACTACAGTTTACTTTAACTTGAAGAACCTTCCCATTTGCTCCCTGGCTCCCACCAGGACCATTCATAAACTTCAAAATCCACGTGTACCAAAGAGGTTGGCTCATTAAATTCTAGTTCCTTATTTAAAGGATGAACCAAAAGTCTAAATGATCAGTTGTTAAACCAAGGGTCAGCGACATAGTGAGCTTGAGGATAGCCTGGTCCCTTTGAGATCTCTCCTAAAAAATTAAAGGGAAATACAGACACACATACATATGACGTACATAGGTAAATATATACAAGTAGAACATAGGCTTAGAACTTTTTTCCTTTTCTCCTTCCTTCCTTCTTTCTCTCTTTTTTTTGTGAGTCAGAATCACATCAGGTAGCTAAGGCTGGCCTTAAACCTCCAGCCTTAGCCTTGTCTTGGAAACTCAGAGCTTCCATGATTATTCTTTTATCCTGAATCTAGGAAACCAAGGCCAGTAAACTTATATCTTGCAATATTATCTTCAGTAGCTGTAAGTTGGACCCAAATCCTATGTCCGAGATCGTCTCATTACTTTAAAATATATAACCACCAAGAAATGTCTTTGCTTATTCCTAGGAATCTGAGACAGTTCTAGGCAAATTTTCCTAGGAAGGCATGGAGGCATTGGCCTTTCAGGTAATTATGATCTTCAAGTCCACCCTGGCCTTGAAAGCCTTTGTAGCATAGGTTAGCCTTGAGCACACAGTAGTCCTCATCTCAGCCTCCCTCATTCTGGGATTCTAGGCATGAGCCAGCACACCTGATCTCGTATTTATTCTGGACACAAGGATAGTCCAGAAATTTGACAATCCATATCTTGCTGTGTCTGTTCTGTTCAAGTACATGATCATACTCCAGTAAGAGGGGCAGATAGCCACTGAAATTGCACAAATCACCAAATACCCACTAAACAGAAGGTGACCATGGAAAGCGTTTGTGTGCTGGGGACTCGTATGTTCAGGTGTCTTGCGGGGGAATCATATGTATCACCTGTCTTGCTGGGTTTCGGTGTAGCAGCAGAAGTATAGTCTGCTTACTGGTCAGAGATTTTTGGTATCAGAAATAACTGGAAGGAGAATTTTGGAAAGGAGACAAGGTTTATTTGTCTCAAAGTTTCAGAGATTTCAGTCCTTGGTTGGCAATTTCAATTGTTCTGGCCTGTGGTGGAACAGGACATCGTGGCAGTGGGAGATAGTGGCAGAGCACACCTGCTCACTCATGGTAGCCAGGAAGGAGAGAGCATTTTGCACCGGTGAGATTCCTATTTCGCCTTTTTTGGTTCCTGCTAGGCCCTTGGATATTGCCTGGCTTAACACTTCAGTGTGAGTCTCCAGCATGGGTTCACTGTCTTGGAAAGGCCATCACATACATGCTCAGGGGTGAGTTTATAATCTTCCGGCTGTCTCAATCCAATCACACTGACAAATCAAGCTTAGCTATTGCGTCTACTGAATTGAGAGAAATAAAAGTTTTATTTTCAAAAGAAAAAAGAAAAGGAGCTTTTCTTAGACCAAATAAATTCCAAAATGAGTAACCAAATTTATCTCTTTGGTTCATTATATGTGGTGTAGTTCTTGTTTTTGTTTTACTTTCATGCCATTGTCTGCTTCTGGAGTGTAGTTTCCGAAATATTGTCCTTGTCTTTGGTAAGCTTACTGTCTAAACCAGGGATTCTCAACCTCTTTACTGCTGTGACTCTTGTTGTGGTGACCTTGAGCCATGCAATTATTTTACAGCTCTTCTTAACTGCAATTTTGCTACTGTTATAAATCATAATGTAAATATCTGATATGTAAAATATCTGATATGGGACTCCCATGGGGTTGGGACCCATAGGTCGAGTATCACTCATCTAAATGACGTCAGCTTTCAATTCCCAAGTCTGATTGTGAGTCTCTGCCTTGCTCCTGGGGGTTTCAGCCTTTTTGTGAGACTATCATTCAGTCGTAGATACAAATGGAAGCTGCAGCTTATGGTGGACTTGAGATGAGCATTAGGTCTAGGAATACACTGGCCTGAGAGGAGGCTAAATGCCGACGTTCCTTTGTTAGGATCACCAATAATATAAAGAATAGGAATGTAAAATCCTCTTGTTTAATGACATCTATAAATTTTTAATGAGACCCTGAACATCCTGATATTAACATATTTGGGGAATCTTCTGATCTAAGGCAATGATCGTTATGTGTCAATCAGAAGCACATTAAAGTGTTGAACTCCACCTCCTTCATTTCTCATTTAGTAAGTCTGAAATGGGTCTCTAGAATATTCCTTCCTCCTCTCCCGCTCCCTGCAACCCTCCCTCTATTTAGAGACCTGTATATGTCAGGTACACGGCCAACAACTGAGCTGCACCGCCACCTTAGAACAGATATGCCTGACAAGGAGCCAGGTGATGAGGTCTGAGGATGCACTATGAGAGTCACTGCTGTAGAGATGTAATTTCTAAAGCAGTTTCATTAGTAGCATCCTGCCTGTTCAATTTATCCTTTGCCTTGACAAGTCACACTAATATTATTACAATAATGTTGAGCTGATTGAGAAATATGGCCTGTACCAAACATTGTGTACCGTTTCTAGCATCCTTCTTTTTGTAAGGCAAAAGAAGACATATTTGTGATGATCCAGGGGCTGAGTGAAAAATCTCAAAGTCAGTTTTTGATGATAAAGTGTTCTATGGAACTGTGTTATTTTCTAAATTTGGTTTCTGATCCTGTGAAGAAAAATCAAAGGGTGTTAGAAGCGATCTCTCACTGGATTAAGGCAGAAATTACGATTTTGTGATTTTCTTGGCTACCTATTTTAGAAAGCCAGCAATATAGCCTCTTCACATGAAAGAAGCAGAGGATAAAATGGCTGTAGGAGGAGGAGGTAGACATGGAGGAGAACCTACTGCCCAGCTGCCATTGGCTTGACTCTATCAATCACATTCAAATGAGATCCTCCCTCAGGTGGTCTATAGTGTGTGTGTCTGTGTGTGTGTGTGTAAGTGTATGTGTGCATATGGCTGTGAATATGTGAATGTATATGTGGATGTATGTGTGACTAC
>LOJH01019148.1:0-11294 GCA_001685095.1 Ellobius talpinus | reverse complement strand
GTGTGCATATGGCTGTGAATATGTGAATGTATATGTGGATGTATGTGTGACTACGTGAGTTATGTGGTGTGTATGGGGTGTGTGTGTGTGTGTGTGTGTATGCATGTGTGTTGAATGAGCCAGGAGAAGGTGATGCAGCTTCTTCAGGGTCCAACTTTGCTTTTGCTCTGTCTTCTTTGAATGCTGTGTTGAGCTCTGAATGTTAAATTGTCTCAATAACTGCTTCTGTAGAATCCAAAGTGTGACTTTAGCATTTTTTAAAGAGAGCAGATTTTATGCTCTTCTATTGAAGAGTGATAATGATAATTTGGGACATGACAAAATGCAAGCACAGCACAGCATGTTCTCCTGCTGAGTACTGGATCCTGATTTGACAGACAATGCAGTGGTCAAGAATAAGCACTGACTGACTGCCCTTTATTGAGTCTGAACAAGGCTGAGGCCAGTCAGTTTTATGCAGAGGATGCCAAGTTCTAGCCTGCGTGAATACAGCATTTGGCAGTTTCTTAAGTTCCCTTGTAAATTAATTAGAAATAAACTTATTGGGACTGAACAACCTTTTTTTTAACATTTTAAAATCTCTCTCTGTGTGTGTGTATGTGTGCATGTGTGTCTGTGCTTGCGTGTGTGTGTGCATGTGTGTCTGTGCTTGCGTGTGTGTGCGCATGTGTGTCTGTGCTTGCGTGTGTGTGCGCATGTGTGTCTGTGCTTGTGTGTGTGTGTGTGCATGTGTGTCTGTGCTTGTGTGTGTGTGTGCATGTGTGTCTGTGCTTGCGTGTGTGTGTGCTTATATGTGCATGTACCTATGTAGAAACCAGAGGGAAACTTCAGGTACCCTGCTTTGTTATTCTCTGCTTTCTTTTAAGATATGGTCTCTCATTAACCTTCCAATTTGATGGCCTTTGGAGGGGAGGGAGGAGTTTCCTTCTGTTTCCTGCTTTTTGTTTTGTTTTGTTTTTGCTAGACTTGCTTGGGGATCCTGCATTCTGTTTCCATCCCTCAGCACTGGGGAAGCTGCCCATGGTCATGCCTGACTTTTATACAGGTGCAGGGATCCAAACTCAGGTTCTCAGGTTTGTTCATCAAGTGCTCTTACCCACCAAGTCAATGGCCTCAGTCCCTTTGGCGACATTTTAACATTGCTTTTGGCAGACTTAGGCATCATCTACCAAGGTCTAGGGCTCTCCAAGAGTCTCAACTTAACAAGCTTAACTTAGTTCTTTACTCTTATGCACTGTAGTTAGCTGACGGTCTTCATGAGGACAAAACTAAAAATGTACCCCACTGTCTTACTGACGTAGGTGTACCCCACTGTCTTATAGGCATGGCTGCATCCCACTGTCTTACCAGCATGTGTGTACTTCAATGTCTTACAGGTACAACTGTGCCCCACTGTCTTACTGTCATTGGTGTACCCCATTGTCTTATATGCATGGCCTTACCCCGCTGTCTTACCACTGTGGCTGTGCCCCACTGTCTTACAGACATGGATGTATGATCATTATTCTGCAGTCATCTTAATCACTGGTACTGTATACAACTTTCACCCAATTAAGTGTCTCCTAATTTGTGGAAGGCAGGTCATTGAGAGTTTAGCAAATGAACCATTAGGGCTCCTTCCTGATATCAGCTCCTATCAGTCTCATGCATTATTTACATGCCAAGGATGAGCATATTCAAACACATCATCCAAGCTTGAAGCCCCTTGCATGTATTAAGAAGCAAAGAAAGGCATCTACACTAAGCCTGTGCTTGGGTTTCATCAGACAGTCCTTCACTTATTTGTAATCATCCACCTGATGCTTTTCAACTTTAAAATACTGTCATAGCAATAAGCATTCAATAAAACAATTCTTACAAGTTCAGCCTCTGAACTTTCCCCAAGCTAGTGGAGTGCAGCCCAGCTCTCTCATGCTGCACTCAGCAGCTGGAGTGAGCCATAGCCCCCTGTGAGTTCTGGAATCACAAGGATACACAAGTTGGTTGACACCATATGTATGCTGCATTGCTGCTCTATGAAATTCAGAGGGTAAGGCGTCCTAATACATTTGCAAGTTATGTTTTCAACTTACTGAGATGAAGCCCCATAATGAATAAAAGAGGATCTGTAATGTTTTACTCAGAAAAAATCTGGGTATCTGAAGATTATTAATGGAGTCTGTTTAAAATTAGCCCAAGGGTTTTTGAGTAACCAAGGATCTTGCAAATTATGTTAAAATCAAAACTCCACAGAATATAGATGTTTATGTAAAAAGCTTGTTAGAATTATAATGAATTATAATTAATTTTACTTGATATGAGTTTATATTTTTTGATGTTCTTAGAATTTCATAATGTTAGCTTATTTGGACAGTAAAATAGCATAAGATCTTTTGAAAATTCATGAATTTTTTAAAATTAAGAATTCTTACATAAAAACATGGTCAGATACAAACACAGAAAGACAAGCAGCTATTTTCTAACCCCAAATTATAAAGCCAGTCTAGTCTGATTTGCTCAATGGTGCATCTTGATTATGGGAAATTCAATTTGTATATGAACACCTCTGTAATGCCATAATTTCTGGCTCTAATTAAATATTAAATTATGGATATTTTGTTAGTTAAATATTCTGGGCTACCCATTTACTTGACTTCTTGTAAAAGGCTATTATATGTAATATTCAGGTTCTTCGTTTTCTGGAACAGCTTAGAAATGTCATATGTGTGTCTAAGTTTTACAGTTTTAAATTATATTAGTTATTACTAATTGGGGTGGGGGTGCATGCCAAGGTAGGCATGTGGAAGTCAGAGAATGATTTGTTATAGTCAGTTTGGTCCTTCTGCCATGTAAGTCCTGGGGAATGAACCCAGGTCAGGCTTGGTGACATGTGCCTTTACTGTTGATATAGCTCATTGCCCCTGTAAGTACACCCATTCATTGCCACAAAGAAATAAAAGAAGTGTTCCTTTGTTTTCAAATATATCGTCTAATCTTTAAAAAACATTTATTTTATTATTTTTATTTATATGTATGTTTGAATCTGTTTGAGTGAATACTAGTGTTCATGGATACCAGAAGAGGATGGAGGATGTGTATGGGTACCAGAAGAGGATGGAGGATGTGTATGGGTACCAGAAGAGGATGGAGGATGTGTATATTTACCCCTGGAGGCCAGAAGAGGATGTCAGGAGTCTCTGAGATGGAGTTACAGGCAGTTCTGAGCCAGTCTTTATGAGTCTTGGGTACTGAACTTGGGTCCTCTGGCAGAGCAGTAGATGCTCTAACTGTGTAGCCATTTTTCTGGCTCCCAAATCATCTGATCTTAACATTCCTTAAAAGTAAGAATATTGGAAAGTCAAGCAAGAATTGCAGACCTATAAAAATTATCCTTGGTTATTTAGCAAGTTCATGGGCTACATGAGACCTTTTTTTCAAAAACCAAACAAGAACAACAAAGAGTTAAACTCATACATTTTGTAAATGCATACAAAAAATGACCACATTAGTTGAAGCCAAATGTAAAAATAAAACGGAAACACAAAATCTCATGAGTTTATCTCAAAGTGTTTCCTTTTAATGTGTCTAAAACATTTTCTTAATTAGGGTGAGCACAGAAAGAAGCAGACAGACTGGCAGGCAGAAAACATCTCTTTGGTTTCTCCTTTGATCCAGACAGATGTCCATCATCTTGAAACAGATAATCATGGTGTCCAACCATGAAACCAGATCCAGCTTCTAGCCAACGGTGGGGTGGGGCACAATGTATACCAATGAGAGTCAGAACCATATGTGTACAAGAACCAGAAACAGACATAGAGGTGTCAGGAGGCTGAACAGAGAAGCAATGAGGTGTTTTCTGCCTCTGGAGCCTCTCAAGAGGGGCTACGTGAAGGTGTGTCTCTGACTTTGGCAGGTGAGCACCTAAGAACATCTCAGAGGATTATCCAAACCTTCCAGAGCACAGCTCTCCCAAAAATTAAAAATATGAGGTGGGTGTCATGATGAAAACCGATAATCTTAGTGCTCAGGAGACATCAGGCTTCAAGGCCTATATTATATATAGCCTGTATCAAAATAAAGACCAAAACAAGAACTATCAAAAAACTGAAACATGAGACTCATATACATATCAAAGCTTTTATTCAATCCATTGCTTATTGAAACGATCAGTTAGATGTTAGGATGAGTTCGAAGGACAATTTTTACAGAAAGGAAATCCAAATGTCATTTAGATAAAAGGACTCTGAAATCAGTTTGCTCACAGTGCCAACCTGGGTAGTGCTTTACAGGGAAGTACATCTCTAACTTTGGATTCTTTGCTCTTCTCATGCATATGTGTCTCTGTGCAATAATTAAACAGCAGCAACTTTTTTAACTGACAGACATTCCTTGAGTGAGCCTCTTAACTACAGAGCTATAGTGATGTGCAGTCATCGCCTTGTTCCTTTCTATGTGTTTGGAACTTTAAGAACTTTTTTATAAGAAACCAGGGGTCTGGATTACTTTGGCAACTTTAAGTATAATTGATTGTCTTTTCAATCAATTTCCATAACACAATCTGCCCTCTATATTTGTGGGTCCTGCCTCTATGGATTCAACCAAGCATGAGTGGAAATTGATTTTAAAATTGCATCTATACTGAATGCTTGCACGTGTTCCTGTCATTATTCCCTGAACTACAAAGTCTGGCAAGTACTTGCAGAGAATTTGCGTTAGGTATAAAGTGGTGATTTAGAGTAGAGAGTATGTAGATAGGTTACGAAGTACAACTACGCACGGCACGTCATGTAAGTACTTAGGCATCCTTGATACTGGACTGGGGCAGCCTCTACCTAATCCCATACACAAACTAAGAAAGGACTTACTTCAAGCATGTTTTATTTGTTGATAATTCCATTCTTATATGATACAGTTTTGTCATTCTCATCCCAGTGCTCTCTTAGCTCCCTTCACTGCTACAGAATTTTTCCCTTCCCAACAAGTCCTCTCCTATTCTTGTCCTTTCTCTGTTTTTCTCTGGGTTTCATTAAGACTGCTTGAATAAGAAGGGGTGGAAAGGTATCTGTTGGCTCATGAGCAGCTTAACAGTGGCTACACCACTGAAGAAAATTACTTTGCCTTTTTATGTGGCCATAAATGGCCCATAGGTCCTCACTGGAGTGGGGGAGTCTTAGGAGCCCAAGAAGATAATGCTTAATGGTTTATGAATCACTGTGAAATTGTACTTTTGCCCATCTTGGTATCTTGGCCATCAAAATCAAATCGGTTTAAAATGTCAATAAAAAAGAGTTGTCCCATTCAACAGTTAACAAAACTCACGGCACAGTGTGGTGTTTCTCTCAGGCAGTTTCATGGAGCATTTATATTGTAGTCACTATAAGGATATGTTAAAAACAAAGGTTTCTGATTAGACCTTATATCTATACAATTAAAACGTCTAGAGATAGGGCCCTGGCATAAAAGAATGAGAAAGAAAAAAAAAAGACAGAAATCGTCTGTGCCTCAAGAGACCAAGCCACTGTTTGAGCAAAAAAGGGTTATTGTTGACAGACAAGTGCAGGGTTAAAATCGTGTAGGTACTTATGGGAACTTATATTTCACCAAGGTATTGGTGGCACTGAAGAGTGTTTACATAATTTTAAGCGTGATATTGAAAATTTTGTTGGCTTAAGATCTTTAAATTAACCTTCATGTAAAGTTAATGGTGATCTTTGCAGCTGAATAAAACCCTGGCCTTTTAGTAAAAAGGGGTCAGTTTATCATAAAATACATACGTATCCTGGGAGATGGACTTCTTTGGGTTTATTTCTTATGGAACTTGCCTGGATAAAATTTCAACCATCAACTTCTATATGTCTCTGTGTGTATTTGCACATGTGCATGTGCATGCTTGTTTGTGATGTACATACGTGTTGATTCCAAAGGACAATCCTGAAGCCATTCCTCAGGTCCACCTTTCCTTGCCAGTTGAGTAAGGTCTCTTGCTAGCTCGGAACTCTCCTAGTAGACGAGGTTGGGTAGCTGGTAAGCCCCGGGGATCCATCCTCCTGTCTCTGTCCCCCTAGGGCTGGAATCCCAACAGCACATCGTCATGCTTATTATTTTTGTGTAGGTGCTTGGGATTAAACTCATGTTTGCATAGCAAGTAGTTTACCGACAGAATTACCTTCCCATCCCACATTCTACATTTCAATGCAAAATGTCTACAAATTATACTAGAGTTGAATAAAAAGTTAATATGTTGTTAACACAAGACAACACTACAGCTAGGCATTTATTACTTTACAAGTATAGTCTTGCTATGTGATCTGTATAAAAATATGTATTTGCTAAGCTTATTGTTTATTAATAGTTAAATAGAGTATTTAAACACAAAGGAGCATTTATCATTCTCACCATCTCTGAGTGTTGATGTTGGCATGCACATGTGTGAATTGGGAGAAGGCCAAAAGGAAGGGGGTGGATGAGGAGTAGAGGAGATGGGTGTTACACATTGAGCAAATAGACTGCAAAGAAAAAATTACTGCGCAAACAGTATTCCATATCTCAGGTCATTTAAAAACAATTTCCTACTGGCCTGAACATTTATTCAGGCAATCCCATTAAGACCATTGCAAATGGGATTTTGAGTTTGTTTTACTCTTAAAAGTTGATTTTTCTAGAAAAACATTTCTAAATTTCAAGACTTCGTCCCTGCATTTAAAAATCCCTTTCCTAGCAGACACACACACATACAAAAAAAAAAAAATCCCCAAACCAAAACCGCCCAAATAAACAAAACAAAAATTCATGGCTGAGGAGTGTGTCTTCAGCAAAAACTGACTGGAGAATAACACAGCTAAAATCTCTTTCTATTGAACTGTAAAAATAGTGCCTAGTTAAATAAAAGAAGCTGATTTTTTTGACGTTGACCTGATTTTCCCGCTGAAGCTAATCAGCAACCCACTGTTGGTGGAAGATCCGCAGAGTGAGTGATTTCCTGTTTGTTGCCTTTTAGTGATGGATCTGCTTTTTGTCATGTGGGATCCCCAAAGCCAGCACAGTAATGCCGAAGCCGGCCTTTATGATTCCAGAGGCTCTGTGGAGGCTCACAGCCCGTACATGTGGATCTGTGAAATTAGGCTGCAAATGAAGAATGGGTTTGCTGCTGATTTGCTTCTCTTGAACTGAGAGGAATCTCATTTTAGAAGTCCATGCTTAAGGTCTGTCGCCACATTGGGGGATGCTGTGGGCAAAGGCAAGGTGAACGAGCGTCTTCCTTTCCTTTCCTCCTTTTTCTAAGCAGTTTTTCTATCTATCTGTGGGAAGAGCCCTGCCTTCCCATTTATGATTTCTCATTCAAACCCAATCAATATATTTTTTAAGATATGCATCTTTACATTTGGATATAGCAGCAATACCACATGGCTGCCACAGATGCCAAGTGATTACTGCCATGCTTTCATAATTAACTTGATGAAGACTAGTAACTAACAATTCAAAGACCAGGACAAGTTCAAAGACAGCGTGTTTGAACACTCTGTTTCCAGCATGTGCTCTAGTGGGCAGAATCCCCTGTCTAGAGGAACCTGAGCTTAACCAGGACCTTAGTCTATTCTTCAGAGATAGACAAGTCCACCAGCAGCTATGAAACATCTGTGTGCAGAAGGGGCTATCTAGAGATGTCGATGTGCACAGCAGGCCCTTTGCAGTGTATGTGTGTATGCTTGTGTGTGTGTGTGTTTGTGTGTGTTTATGTGTATGTCTGTGTGTGTTGTAAGAGAGAAAAAGAAAGAGCCAGAAAGACAGACACAGAGACAGAGAGAGCTTGCAAGAGTGTATAGGGAGGATCAGGAAAGGCAGGAAGCTCTGCAATTAGGTAGAGACTTTGAATTTGAACCTGGCCTCCTAGACATGATACAGTATATGTATGGAGGCAGCAATCTAGGCCATATTTTATGTAGCCGCTTATTAAATGTATTTATCACTTTTAATATTGGGCATGCAGACTTTCATCGGCATCCTTGTCTAGGGCCCAACAAACGAGAAATGTGAATATGGCCCCACAGTCAGCTTCCTAGATAACAGCCTTCCCTTTACATATGCAGCTACTGTTAATAAATAGCATCATTTAGCAGCTTTTGGGGATGATCCAGAGTTGTCTGGAAGTTCTGCCCTTGGGGATCTAACAAGTCTAGAGTAGAATTCAGGCCTTTCTTCTTGCAACATAGAAAAATTGGGGTAATTTGTTTATTCTCCCTGATAGTTTATTCATCTGTGAGATAAGCTTGGTAGTTTACTATCTAAAAATGTAAAATGTTGTTAAAGAGCCTAGTACACAACAAATACATAAAGAAATGGCATCTACTATTTCCTATGAAGAGTTCTTCTCTGCTGAGCCATCTGCTAGTTGATTGCAATTTCATTTTCCCAGATGTAATTTTGGAGTTAGGATAGGCTGGGGACATATTTACTGGGTTGTATTTATTCTCAGTAGCCCTTCCCATCATGACTGGAACAGCCCTGGTTCTTTATTAAATATGGTAGCAGACACAAGAGGAGACAGCTCTATCTGCTGGTTCCAGAAATTATTAACCGTAGAAGGAGGTATTACTTCCTGAATGTGAGAGTGTTTTTAAACTTTAACTTGGATAAGATGCTAAAGCAAATGATCTTTTTACCTATGCTGGTGTTGACCCTCATTGCCTTTCTTTTTAATTGGGTTTAATTTCAACAAACTTTCAACTGTGTATATCTATATTATCACACATTGTATCAGACATGATAAATACTTTCTACACATCTTTAAAAAGGCTGCAAGTCATTTTTAGGATTGGTTAAGAGTTATTTCCAGTTTCCTGTTCATACATTTGACCCATTGTATATTCTACATTACACATTTTTCTTAAGTTTCTTTGAAGCAGTGGGGGGATGTTATGGTTTACCCAGGGGCTTGTGTCTCACGTAAATCACAGTTGTGGGAAGCATTTGCCTCAAAGCCTAAAAGCATTGCCTTGAAATCAGTAAGGTCTAATTTCCTTCCAGGTATGGCTGCTGTGATTTCTTCTGTCTAGAGCCTTTTCCTTCTGGTACCTACAGCAGCCACTGCTCCCTGTCTCTTTGCAGATGCCTATTGTTACTCCAGTAAGCCTTCCTCAGCCTTGAGATTGGACTGAAGTGATATTTTATGCCCATCCTTGTTGCATTTACTAGGCTGTCTTTCCTGCTGGGAAGACAGTTGCCTCTACTGTGCGCAGTAGCGCTGGTAAACCACTCAGTGTGTACCCAGCTGCAAACACGGGCCATCATGGCCAACTGATAGAACAGGGTTTTTAAAAGCTTTTAGCTCTGTGAGGGTATGAGGAGAACTTTGTAAAACCATTTAAATGGATCAAAAAGTCTAGTAGCTGTCTTCGTGTCAAACACATTTTGTTGGCCTCTTCACTTGGAGAGTTTGAATCTTTCTTTGCTTCCACTATCCTACAACATGACTGAGAAGAAAGGTTGGCAGACAACAGCAATGTAATGAATCTTATCTGTGAACATGGAAAGGAGTATTATTTGGTGGGTGTTCAATTGCCTTCCTATTCTAGCTGAGGAAGATAATGGTATTGAACTATTCAATTAATTTCACCATTTCTGAAGGGTTTATATATTTGTCCAGTGTTTGAATTTTCCTTGGAATTGGTTGTCCCACCCTTCCCCGTTTCCTCATTAATTAAGGAGCTAAATGCTGTCTTCAACACCTGCTCATTTTATGTGTACATGAAAGTCAAAATTTTAAATTTAAGAAAATTATTTTTAAAAAAGTAGTGGTCTTCTAACAAGATGAGTTAAAGTTAGGGCAAAAGACGAACAAAGAACAAAGCCTTTTCTCTCATGAAAGACTATAAGGTTCTTTTGATTTGTGGTACTTTCATGTTTACTTTAAAATACTCTGCTCAACTTTGATTAAATGATAATGAAGCATCATTTCTTAGGTACCCGTGTGAAGGCTTATCTTTAGCAGATGTTCAAATTTCCTATGACAATTATTTTTGACTTTTTTTAATTCAAAAAAAGTCAAAGTCTAAGAATAAGTATATGTAAGAATGCAAAGCTCTAGCGTGTCTTTTATGTGTAAAACAGATTTCACAGATCTCTGCACAGTGACAACGATCCATTCTTATTAAATGAGGACAGGACAGGAAGTTTAAGAGTTGCCAAGTGGAAGAGATGCTTGTATTTCCAATGCTGCATCTGAGTATGCAAATGTTTATAACAAATATTTCATATATATTTATGTAAATATATTTATGTTTCCACATGTCTTTATGAAAACTTCCAGTGGAGATTTGTGAATGCCCTCACTGCCCATAATCTGTTCCTGCTAATTAGAATCCCAGTGGCATATTGTCTTCTAATAGCATCAATTATACTGTTATCAGTTGAGTTTTGCTATTTCAAAATAAATAAGAAAAGAAAACTTTCAAATTTGAATAGAACATTGTCTTGCCAATGGCTCCAAAATGGAGATGCTCATTCTTTTACTTAGAATTCGAAAAAAATGGAGACAACTAGATCACTTTTCAGAGCAACTGAGGATCTTTACTTCATATGAGTGGTTTATTTTTGGTAAATTATTATGCATACAATGTGTCAGATTATATGTTATATTTCAAGAATTTTTGCATCTCTGCACATGATGTTTGTGCATTTGTAAACCAGATGTAACCTTTGAAAATAGTTGAGCATTACCCTTGTCAGTTATTTCGTGCCGAATGCTCATCAGATCTCACATATTTGAAAATGGTTGGTACTAAATAGCCATGGCTACTTCAGGTTCCATCATTTAGAGTTGTTGTCTTATGGAGCCTGACCTGAGCGAACAGAGCTTGTGTCAAGAATAAGAGTGTCTCAAGTACTTCAAACTGTTGACTTTTCTAAAAAGGGCCTCGTGGGGACCGATGGCATTGTTTACCAATAGGACAGGCAGGATTTCAAAGCTTTTCTTAGCAGGTTGCCTAACCCAGGAACCAAGGGAATGTTCTTTAACAACAGGACCAAATGAGCAATGGGAGAATTTCTGTGGATATTTGTAGGGGATCCTGGCGATGTTCCTGTTATGTTTTCCCCCCTGTAAATGTGCGAACAAGCACCCATTTGAAAAATTAAGCTATCTATAACACATAACAATTTAATAGGTAGATACTGGTACTGCGAAGAAAGGTAAAACATTTTAAAATACTGTACGGTTCTCACCAAGGTTTGCTGTATCCCTCACTCTTTATTTTATTTTATTTATTATTATTATTATTATTATTATTAAAAATTTCCACCTCCTCCCAATTCCC
>LOJH01019147.1:0-14380 GCA_001685095.1 Ellobius talpinus | reverse complement strand
CTATCTATCTATCTATCTATCTATCTATCTATCTATCATTTATCTATCTATCTGATTTAGTCCTTTGAGACAGAGTCTTGTTATGTAGCCTGGATGACTTATTATCCTCCTGCCTTAGGTTCTTAAGTGCTTGGACCACAGGAGTGTCCTGCCACATCAAGCAATGTGAGTTTTTCTAGCAAAGGGAAGGAAAACATACCTGAAGATATTGTCAATGGGAACTAGAAGTTTACAGATATTCTGTGGGATGAGGGGTAAAGAGTGTTAGTCAATAATTACCTGGCACCTAAACTTACAAGGTGTTAGGGCCCAAAGAAAAGAGCAGAAATGTGACCTGAGGAGCCAGTGACTCTGTAATGTGTCCAGATATGACCAAGAAATGTGGCTTCAAGGCTCTGTGAGGATTAGCTGACATAAGACTACCCCCTTAATGACCTCCAGCTCTTTCTGAAGACTCATTATATAAACCTTGGCAGACTGTCCAAACCACCACATGGTGAGAGAGGAAAGGTTGGTGAGGACATAGCCTCCTCCTTAATCCTGTTATCTGCCTAAGGCTGGTCTTCTGGGCAATAAGTACAACCATGACCTGGATGCTCCCTCAGAGAAAGAACAGATAGGAGGCTAGGTGTGCTATGTACTCTCTACAGCTATGTCTCTCAAACCAGGGCGCTCTCTGGCCTTTTGGGTACACATGGGGTCCTGGATGAGACAGTCATCAATCTATCATTTTTGAATTCATCTTTGGGACAGTGCCAGATTGCAAGTTTTTGAGACTCTCAAAAATCAGTAGCTAGTGTGAGTGAGGAGCCATTCAAGATTGGAAGCCATCTCCAAAAGGATTCAAGAATTTAAATTTTCTTAGATGATTTGAATCATATAATTACAAATAGTTACTTATAATTTTTTAAAAATAAAAAAATGGTTGGTTTTTACAGCCCATTTAAAATACTTTTTAAAATACAAAATGTGTTTATTGGGATCATTTTCCATTCATCTTGAATCAAGATACTATTAATGCTGCTTCCTCCTGGAGGAGCATCCCTCTGTCAGCCATGGCTTTCTACTTGTAGGACTACTGCTTGTTCATGGCTAACGACCATAGAGATTTCATAGTATCCTGGGCATTTCACATCTATAAAGTAGGGATTGAGGCTCTGCACCAGGGTCTTTTTCTTGTGTTTCTTCTTCTCCTCTTCAGGAGAGGGATGAAGGAGGACTTTGTAGAGGGCATGCCTCTCCATTGTGACAGACATGTTCTTGTAGGGAGGTTATCCCCAAAAGGTTATTTTTTTGTTTGTTGTTTTGAGAATTTCATATAATGTATTTTGGTTATATTCACCCACAACTCCCTCCTTAGTTACTCCCAGATTTGCCTTCTCCTTCCTACCCCACAAATCAATGTTCTTTTTAAATAAAAAAAATCCCACCAATTAATGTGTGCTGCCCACATCTTCCTGGGTGTAGGGCCATCCATTAGAGTGTGGTCAACCTACGAGGATCACACCCTTAAAGAAAACAGGCTCTCCCTGCCCCAGAAGCCATAAACTCCCCACAGCTCCTCAGTTAGGGGTAAGGGTCATGAACTCCTTCCCACTACATGCTGAAATGTTGACTGGTTTGATCTTAGGCCAGGTCTTTCTCAGGGAGCCAGAGCTGCTGTGAGCTTGGGAATGCAGCCGTCCTATCGTGTTCAGAACACACTGTTCGGCTCTGGTTCTTATAATCTTTCTGCCCCTCCTCTGCAATGGTCTCTGTGCCTTGGGGAAGAGGTACTGTCTAGATGCCCCATTTGTGGCTGTGCCCTCAACTGACACTTATTCTCTGTACTTGTAGCCGGTTATGGATTTCTGAGCAAACCACCCTCGGCTGCACAAAGAAACTGCTCTGATGGGGCCGGAGAGCTTTACTAATTTATGGGTAGAGATATATGAATTCAGAGAACAGTTAGATGCAATGCCTATATTGCAAAATAATAGTAGAGAGTTCACCGCTGGGGCCTGTGAGCTCCTTAACCAGGGATTCTTGGCCAGATTTACAGTGCCAGGCATATGTTCCCTCTTGTGGAACAGGACTTATATCTAATCATAAAGTTGTTGGCTGCCCTCATATTATTATTGCATCCATGGGCATATTTTGCAATGTGGGTAATTGTTGTAGTTCAAAGGGCTCATTCCTGGGTAAGACTTTGATGACACCCCTATTCCTTTAGCATGCATAACGCATTGCTAGGAGGAAGGGATGCTTTCTGGCAAATACTAACTTGATTTCTCCATGGCCTATGACCAACATGTGCAGTGTCTTCAGCAATAGGGTCTTGGACAATCAGGAATAATAACAATAGCCTGTATTGTTTTGGGGGCTCCCTGCAACACCTATGTCCAACAGCTTGAGGGGAGGTACCCTACTCCCAGCAATGGGCTTTTTATTAGGCTTCTGGGATGAGCATATTTCCTGTGTAGGTGTCTTAGTTAGGGTTACTATTGCCATGCTAAAACACCATGACCAAATCAACTTGGGGAGAAAAGGGTTTATTTGGCTTACCCTTTCATCACTGAAGGAAGTCAGGATAGGAACTCAAACAGGGCAGGATTCTGGTGGCAGAAGCTGATGCAGAGGCCGTGGAGGAGTGCTGCTTACTGCCTTGCTCTCTGGGACTTGTTCAGCCTGCTTTCTTACAGAACCGAGGACCACCAGCCCAGGAATGGTGCCACCACGTGAGCTGGGCTTTGTCCCATATATCGCTAATTAAGAAAATGTTTTACAGGCTTGCCTACAACCTGATCTTATGGAGGCAGTTTCTTAATGGAAACTCCTTCCTCTTATATGACTTCAGCTGTGTCAAGTTGACATAAACTAGCCAGCACAGTAGGGTACTCCAATTAAACCTATTGTATCACTTATAAAATAATAGGCTGGGTGATATGAAGGGGAAAGGTGAATAACAGGAAAGGATATTTAGTGGGGGGAATGTTGGGAAGAAGAAGTTGCAGAAGAGATGACCAACATTAAGGATGTTTATAAGAGCCATGTGGAAACCTACTATTTTATAGCACATTTTTTATTATTATTGCTGGGGATTAAACTCAGACTTTCGTGCATAATAAGCAAGTTCTTACTTCTAACCCACTCCCCCGCCAATGGTGTCAGTTCTGCTGTCCTTCAGGATGGAAGCACCCAGTAACCTAAAGATCTTTCTGTTAGAGGAAAAGTCCTCTGAGGGTTTTCCTTCACTGGACTCCAAGCAAAATTTTTTGTTTTCCATTTTCTTTAACTAACTACATGTATTCTTTCTGTCTGGCACTACAAAGAATATATCAAACTTTTTCTTCTTTCTTTCCCTTCCCTCCAATTTCCTCACTTTCCCTCCCCTTCCTTCCTCCCTCCCTCCCTCCCTTCCTTCCTTCCTTCTTTCTTTCCTTTCTTCCTTCTAATGGGGCTTTGCTGTATTGTCCAGGTTCACTTGGATTTCCATGGCTTAAATAATACTTCCATTTCAACATCCCAAATATTGGGGGCTACAGGGCATGCCACCACATCTGGCCAGTCCATCTATTCTCATTCTCTCTTTCTTTCCTTCTCCCTTCTCCCCCCTCTTTTTCTTTGCTTCCTTTCTTGATCTTGATCTCTGTTTGTGGCCCAGTCTATCTTCAAATTTGCAATCTTGCTGTCACTGTCTCTAGAGCATTCTTGTCATAACCTGCAACACCACCACTCTCATTCCTCATGTGTGTGTGTGTGTGTGTGTGTGTGTGTGTGTGTGTGCGCGTGTGTATGTCGGGGTCAAACCCTCATGTAAACTATCTCTCCAGACCAGAAGAGAGGCATGGGAATAATTGGGACAACTCACATGGCCTTATCAAAAGGGAGATTTTCACTGATCCCTCATGAAATCCTGAGTTCACATTCCTGAAAATTGCTCCATGTTTATTCTCCAAACAGCCTTATATACCAAAATATAAACTGAGGGGAAAATTCATTAGCATTCTGTTTCCTAGGTAACCAGGTGAATGGTTGTGGTAATGTCCACATCTACCTATGCCTGCTCTGTCACATCTTTCTTTCTATCTTCCTGCTCTGTATGCCAGCTCTGTCACATGGGCTTAATTAGCATTTCTTTTCAGGCATCCTCCAAATTACAAAGAAGGAGCAGAACAACATCCTGACCCTTTGTTAGGGATGGCGACAGGCTAGGTGACCGTCCGCTTCCTATGTGGCAGATGCAAACTATGGCCTGGGATTCTGGTTGCCATACCATGTAGAAATATGGATATATATCATATACAAGTATACACACACATAATTTAACTTTTATTGATTCTTTGTGGAATTCATATCACGTATTTCAGTTCCTCTTATCTCCCCATCCCCTTGCACCTTCCCTCTGCCCTTACAACCTTCCCCCCAAAACAAACTCAAATTAAAAAAATTCAAAACCCAAATGAAACAAAGCAAGTAAACAAGCAAACAAAAAGAGAGAAGACTCTTGTTGTGGAAGCTGTAGTGTGTCCCATTGAGTCACAGTTTACCCTTTAGTCCATCATCTTTACCTGCAAGTGTTCATTGCCAGGAGCCATTAGCCTGGCTCGAAGAGGCTTCTGGCTTCTGCTGTACCACCCATAATGGGTCCTCACTAGGGCTCCTCTTGTATATCCTCTTGTTGTCTTGTGCTGTGGATATCCTGCTGTTTTGAATCTGTAGGTTCGCCCCCTTCACCTCCTCCAAGAGTTCATAGATTCTTTGGATGTTGGGGTTGGCCAACTCATAGCCCTGTTTTTGTGTCTGGGTGGGAGCTGGGCTGGTCAGTCTGCCAGATTTCCCTCATTGCCATTACCCGGATGACCTCTCCAGCCTAGCTCAGCCAGTGCATCCTGCCACAAGGAACAGGGAGGGATAGTTTTCTTGCTGTCAGGCCCTTGGGTCTGGCTCACCCACACGCATATCACCAGGGCCTGCTCTACTGATTTGTCCAGGCAAGGTGCAGGGCCTTCTCTCCCAATTGCTGTAGGGGACATATGAGGGGAGGACAAGATCAGCTCTCGTACTCTTATGCCCTCAGGGCCTGCTCACCTGTATCCCCAACCACAGGGTCAGCTCTAGTGTGTTGCCCCGCTGAGGTGCACACCTGCGGTGAAGGGTGGGGTCTTCTTTCCCAAGTTTGGAGAGGGGGACACAGCTCTCCCCTGAGGAACAGGACCAGGTCTCCTGCTGCAGAATTCAGCAAGGAACAGGGCCAGCTATCCCAGGGTCAGGGCAGGGCTGGCTCAGCATGGTTCCAAGGACTCTCTGCGCTAACACAGGTCACAGACATCATCACAGACCCCAGTTGCAGTAGGACCGCAGACCCAGACATGAACTTCAGCAGCAATTTGGGCCCAGACATTACTATGACTTGGATGATAGCATTGGCCATGCTGATCAGTATGGCCCTGGTGACAGCATGATCCTTGGGCACCAACATGGTCTCAGGTGACTGACCAGACCCTGGGTATCCACAGAGCCCTCAGTAGTAAGAGGAGCCATGGACATCAATCCAGACCCCAGTTGCTGCAGGGCAATGGACACATGCATGGCCCTAGGCAGTGACCTGGGCATAGATGTCACCATGGTTCTAAGACATCCTCATGACTACAGGTTGTGGCCCAGACCCCATGCATCTGTGTGGTCTCTTGGTGGCCATGGATATCAACACGGATCCCAACTGTGACAGGACCATGGACCCAGACATAGTCCTGGGCAGCAGCCCAGGCCTGGATGTCACTATGGTCCCTGGTGGCCACTTGGATTAACATGGTTCCCCCATAGAAGCATGACCCTAGGATACTAACATGACCCCAGGAGGCAACCCAGGCCCCAAGCATTGCCATGGCCTTCTATAGTCTCAGGAGTTACAAACATGAACACAGACCCTGGCTGGGCATAGCTGCAGACCCAGGCATGGCACTGGGCAGCAGTCCTGGTCCAGATGACACCCTGGTCCCCAAGTGACAGCACTGGCCACCCAAATTGACTTGGCCCCAGTGGCACCACAGTCCTCAGACACCAACATGGTCACAGCTTGCAGCTCAGACCCTAGGCATCTGTGTAGCCCTTGGTAGCATCACAGGCCAGGGACAATAACTCGGATCCAAGCTGTGGTAGGACCATGCACACAGATATAATCCTCAGCAGCAGCCTAGGCCAGAATATCACCAGGGCTCCAGGTGGCAGCACAGGTCACCCAGATTGGCATGGCCCCTGCAGCAGCATGGCTCTTGGACACCAATGTGAACCCAGGGGGTGGCCCAGACAATAGGCCTTTGCACTACCCTCAGTGGCAACAAGAGTCACAGACATCAACACAGCCCACTTCAGCTTCTTCAGGGCCTCAGACAAACACCTGGCCCTTGGCACTAGCCCCAGCCCAGACATCACCTTGAACTCAGGTGGCTAGCAGGTCATTCATATCAGCCTGTTTCTCACCACCATCACCTCTGCAGCTCTGCCTCTCTCCCCAGACCATGAACCATCTGCTTCCCTCTCTCTTCCATTTCCCCACCCTGCACACTCTCACCATAATGGTGCCCAACTACCCAGCACCACAGTTCTTGATTGGGTCACCAGGTGGCACTTGGTTGAGACCTGCCCACCCCAGCCACAAGGCATGGAACAGAGCTGTTGCTTTTCTTCTCTCACGTGCCCAGGCCTAGAAACCTTGTGGGGAGATTGGTATGATGGTGTCAGACCACCTGACTCCAGAGACATCGGGCAGGTTCCTGGTTGATTGTGCCCACACAGACCAAGAGATCGGGGGTAGGGCATCTGTGTCCTCTGCCCGCTCAGGTCTGGAAAGGACTGAGCTATGTCTGGTTGATTGTGTACACCTAGACCCTCTCATTCCTTTCTTAACCAGGAACATGGCTTTATCTTGATCCTTGGTCATCAGAGTCCTGCTCCATCCACCAAAGCCATACTAAATGTGATTCTCTTCATTAATCCATCAGGGAATCTTGTGGTCACAATTACCTCTTCCTTAGCTGGTGTAATCTTTTAAAATATAATTTATTCCTTCTCTTCCTCCTTGTACCCAATACAGGATATATTATTAGCTTTCCAAGTAATTTTTTAAAGAACAAAACTCTGGGCACAATTTTTGTAAAAGTTGTAAGTTTTTGGTCATTGGGATATAGAAATGAGCAGAAGTAAAGATAACAGGATAAGATCACTTGAATATCCCTTCAGTTTTTAACTCTCTTTGTGTGCCTGTATTACATGAACATCTATCTTTATGCTCCTCCCCTTCCTAATGGTAGCTCCCCTGGCTTGCTACTCAGTCTGGGCTTGATGTAGGAATAGAGCCTTAGTTTCAAGACAGTAAGTGGTAGTGTTTTTTTCTTCTATCTTTCTTCTAGTATCAATGAAGTTTTGCCTTTTTCCTGGGGAGAGTTTCTTCCTTGGAAGTAATTGAACTTTGTCACTTCTGGTTTGTTCCAGAAGCTTAGGTCATTATAGAGACAGAACCAGAGCTGTGAGAGGAACTTTGTGCCTATCTGCTGGGTCCATTAGTCACCTTCTTCACACCTGTACTGCCAAAGAGACAACTGTGCTGTGTCCTTTTCCATTCTAACCATCTGTCTTTCCTATGAGCACAAGGTGGCACACGTGGGGAGGATTTCTTAGTACCTGTGAACAGGTTGGGCTTAAAAAATTTCGACATTACAAACTTGTTCTAGCCCATGTTTGGCCTTTATGAACTTATTCACATTTTAGCTGATTTTTTAAAATCTGTTTGTGTGGCAGTCATCACTGTCTCTCATGATCTAGAAAAGATGAAAGCATTGTTTTATTCTGGTCTTTTTTGGAGTAGTTTTCTTTAAAAAGATTTATTTATTTTTATTGTATGAGTATGGGTGTTTGGCCAGCATGTATATGTCTGTGAACCACATGTATGCAGTGCCTGTGGAAACCAGAAGGGGCATTAGATCCCCTGAACTTCATGTTATAGGTGCTTGCTAACTGCCATGTGGGTGCTGGGAGCCAAACCTGGGTCCTCTGAGCAACAAGTGCTCCTAACTGATGAACCAATCTCTCTACTTCTGGTGTTTGTCTCTTTTTGGAAGTTGGTTCATTTGATTGGCTTGAAGTTTTAGCTCTGGGATTAACTCAAGAAAATATATGACTGTGGATTTTTTTTCTCTTCTGGGAGTTATGACAAATACTGTATTCTGTGCAGTGCTCTGTATGGAAAAGTCTCTATGAGAGACTGGCTTAGGAACAGACAAACCATGGTTCAGAAAAGCTAAGTGTTTGTCATATTCTAACCAGTTTAGCTTACCAAACAGCGACTATCAAGAAAAAAGAAAAGAAAAAAAACAGTATAGGAGGTTAACTTGGCAAAGCCAAACACTGTTGCTTACTCTTGGCATAATGATTTTCTATATTCTTTTTCCTAAGTTTCCTAGCCCTGGGTATATAACTGCTATATGTTTTTCATAAGAATTTAAGTCAAATTAAAAATAGCCTGTTTTGCCATTACAAAACCACAATCAACAAAATAACCAAGACAATATTTCTCCTCCTAAAATTAGTGCTCCACAGTTGGGTTTCCTTAGAAAAGCAATTTGGATGATGCATACGACAGTGATTTCAAGACAGCAATTATAAGTATGCTCAAGGAACTTTAGAGGATATGAATAAAGGCTGGAATAAAGAATGAAAAACACAAATAGTTGGATGGAATTTAAAAAAACAATTCAAGAAATGAAAATAAAATACAGAATACAGAGATAGAACTGAAGAAAAAGCAAACTAAATTAAAAATTGAAACTAAAATTCAGTAACTCAAAGAAAATGCTCAGTGGAAGGCTTCACCAGAAGTGATCAGATCGAAGAAAGACTGTCAGGTCTTGAAGAGAAGTAGAGAAATTGGGTCATGCAGCCAAAGAAAATAATGAATCTAGGAAAATCCGTGGTGAACAGACAATGCAGGAACTCTATAAAAAGACCAACTCTATGAATAATAGGTATAAAGAAGGAGAATAAACCCAGGTCAAAGGTACAGAAAGTATTTTCATTGAAACTGTAGAAGAAAATTTCCCAAATCTAAGGAAAGAAATGCCTATTAAGATCCGAAAGATATACAAGACACCAAAGTAACAGGACCAGAAAAGAAACTCCCCATGACATATAATAACCAAAATACTAAATGTACAGAACAAGAAAGGATATCAAAAACTGTAAGAGAGAAAGACCAAGTCACATTTTAAGGCAGGCCTATCAAAATAACACCTGACTTTTCGATGGAGACCTTGAAGTCACAGGGATTCAGACTGCTATCGTGCAAGTTCGGAAGGATCATAGATGCTAATCAAGACTACTATAGCCAGAAAAACTATCAGTCACATGTAAAGAAGAAAGAAAAAACTTTCCATGACAAAAACATTAAAGGGATTTATGCCCTCCAAGTCAGATCTACATAGGATACTGAAGGGACTATGCCAGTCTAAAGAGACAGTTCAACACCCCCAAGAGGGTACAGGGATTAAATGAATAGTTTCAGAACAGTTTATCAGAAGAGGTCTAAAAATAACCACTCTCCAGGGATCAGAATTAAAAAACATTGTTCAAAGTAACTCTTAATTTTAATACTCTTAATATTCTCCTAAAGAGACACAGAATGGTAGCAGAGGGGGTTAGAAAACAGGATCTGTCTTTTTGCTACTTCCAAGAAACGAACCTCACCATGGTGATAGATGCCACCATAGAGCAAAAGGATGGGAAGAGGCATTCCATGAGAATGGAACCAAGAAACAAGAAGTCACAGCTCTTTACTATCTGACAACATAGACTCCAGACCAACATTAACCAGAAGAGGCAGGGAGAGTATATTCTATTCATCAAAGGAAAAATCTACCAAGAGGATATTGCAATTCTAAAAGTTTATGCACCAAATATAGGGAGGCCCAATTTTATAAAAGAAGGAATATTTAATCTAAAAACACAGATTAACTTCAACACAGTAATAGTAGATGATATCAAAATCCCACTGCCACCAATAGACAGGTTATCCAGGGAAGAACTAAACAGAAAACATTGGAGTTCAGTGGCATCATAAATAAAATGGACATAACAGAGTTATAAAGTAAAAAACCACCTAAATACAAACTAATAAACACTTCTTTCAGAAGCCCATAAAATTTTCTCTGAAATTGACAACATATTAGGACACAAGGAAACTGTCAACAAATAAAAGGAAATTGAAATAACATCTGTGTTCTACCTGACCATGGTGGAATAAGACAGGCTGCCAACAGCAACAGAAACTATAGGAGCTACACAAACACATGGAAAGAAATAGCACACCAAATGAATAATAATTTGGTCCAGAATTAAATAACAAAAGGTTTAAAAATTCCTAAAGATTAGTGAAAATAAAACATAATATACCAAAATCTATGGGTCATAATGAAGGCAGCCCCAAGAAGACAGTTTATAGCACTAAGTGCCTATATAAAAATTTAGAGTTCTCAAAGTAATAAATTAATAAAGCATCTGAATGTTTTAGAAAGCCAATAATAAACAACACCTCCAAAAGGTAGACAGGATGAGATGATCAAAATAAAATTAATGAAATAGAAATAAAAAACTACAAATAATCAAAGAAATGAAGAGTTGATCTTTGAAAAGATTAACAAGGTTGACAAACCTTTGGCTAAATTAACCAAAAGAAAAAGAAGGTCCCAGTAACAAAATTAGATATGAAAAGGGTGATAGTATAACAGACACAACAAATTCAGAAACTCATAAAGACATATTTTTAAAAATCTGTATTGAACCACATTGGAAAATATAAACTTAAGTGGATAAATTTTGACATAGGTATGAGATAGTTAACAGTTTAAAAAGACCCACAACAACCTCTGAGATAGAAGCAGCAATTAAAAATCTACCAACTAAAAAAATCTTGGGTCCTGATGAATTCCTTACAGAATTCTATCATAGTTCCAGGGAATTACTCTTGATTTTACTCCAGAACTTGATGGTAAGACCCTATTGTTGAATACATCATATACTCAAGTCATAGAACGTGGAGCAATCAAGCAGGTACTGACTGGGATGCTTTATCCCTATTGGCAAGCTTTCAGAGAGCCAGAAGGTACTATGCACACTGCTGGAGGAGTACAGTCATCATCAGTATCATCCATCTGTGAATCCTATGAGCCTCAGCAACGAAAGACCTGCTTAAAAAAACATTATTATACATATAAATAACATTATTATACATATACATATAAAAAAACAAAAAACCATATTATACAAATGTATAACAGTGGCACAACTGCTATAGGAGCAACCACACTTTCTCATTGTATTTACAGTGTGCTCCACAAGATGTAACCCATGCTGGAAACTCTGGCTAGATAGGTTAGGACCCTTAGGGAAGAACTTATTACTATTGTTCTGCTAAATGAATATAGCATTCAAATGACTCCTAATAACTTTCGCTATACCCATTGTTTATGGCACCCCTCAACCCTTACCAGAAAAGCTCCTTTTTGTAGTAGATGATGAACACAGAGACCCACAACTGTTCAATATGCAGAAGACAAGACACTGTGAAATATTTACCCCTAAATGGGACTTCTATATCACAGCCCCTGTTCCCAAGGCTCAGGGATCATTGGGAAAGAAAAGTCTGAGAGAAGGTCCAGAGGTGGTAGATGACTATGCTGGAATAGTGTGTTATGGACATCAGGCACAGCAGCATACACAAAGTCTGCATAAGCTCAAACACTAAGATGATTTCTGCTTCCAGCTCTCCAGCTCTACTCCATGGTTAAATGTCTATCTTTTAGCATACTTTCTATACTAGTTAGGATTTTTTAAGGGGGGGCTGAAAATCTCAGAGAAACACGGTTTCAGGCGAAACAAAGTTAGTTTGTTAGCTCAGTAGGAAGGTCGCCATGTAGTGGCATTTTCAAGCACATATTAAGTCTGGAGCAGAGAAGGTGCCTAAGTGCTGGCTTTCTGTTTCCTTAGTGGGCAGATCTACCATGCTGGCTTATTCTCACATTCCTCAGGGTTCTCTGATAACTCTAGTGTTATATATCCCCAGTACCGGTGCAGTAGGGAGAGGAAATTCCCTCTTTCTAGTCTCACTCAAACGCTCATTCCTTCTCAAGGGATCTGATGTACTTTTGCTTTTCATCACTGTTTTCTGTGGTTGAGTAGTCCAAACAGAAACACAAATTAATAAACACATATTGTCTGATAGACAATAAACAGTAGGCAAACCAAACTGAATAAATATGGTTTCAAATGATCATGTCCTGCCAAGCACATGCTTGCAATTCTAGTATGTGTTAGGTTGAGGCAGGAAGATCACAGGGAGTTCAAGCTCAGCCTGGACTATTGAGCGGGACCCTATCTTAAAAACAAGGACTTAAATGGTCATGCTCCATGGGTGGTTTATTCCCTTTCCCACGGGGCTTTCTTCCACTAATTTGAATTTCTGTCAGCAGGTAAAAAAAGAGATTTGTAAAAAATATTTCTCTGATTTTAAAATCGCGACATGTTTGATGACTATCGTGTAAAATACAGGAAATTCTAATATAAGAAGAATCTCAGGATGCCATTCTCCAAGGCAAATCCCCATTTGTATTTTGTTTGACGTATGGACCTACTCTTCCTTGTTTGATATTCTTTTTTTGTGTTTTTGAAATTGAATTTGTAATCATAGTGTATAATTTTACATTGTCTTTCTCTATTCAACACTCTCATACAAATATTCTTCTCGCCGTATTAAACTCCTTAACAGACATTATTTAATAGCTGTATAATAGTCTTTAATAATTGCCCTTTGTTGTACACACAGATGGTGTCTATTTATCACGATGAGAAACTGCAGTAAACATCTCTAGATACAAGTGTGGTCTGTGTCATGTAGCAGCTCTAACAGAGGGCAGTTTTTAGTGCTGAATACCTCACCTTGTTAAAGTCTGCGTGTTTGTAGACTGCACAGCTTTTAACTCTGCTCTCAAGAGTAGAGACCAAGATGAGTGCTCTTCTCAGCACTGGTGGTTCAACTGCTGTGACTGGAGAGGGCTTTGTCACACAGAAATTCCGTGTTTACCCTTCACCAGTCTAGAGAAGTATGCAGATGTACTGTGGAACAGGGCGTTGAAAGACTGCTCTTGTCTTAGGATCTTCCAAGCAAAAGGCGTCCCGCTCATATAAAGGATCCTACAGCAGCAGACCCTGTTGGACGGGTGGATGGGGCTCTGACAACCAACTGGAGCCTTCGCGTTTATCATGTGTAGCTCCTCCCACCCTAGTCACTGCTTTCATCCAAGGAGGAAGAAACAAAAAGTTACAATTCCTTCAATTACCTTGGTATAAAATTCAATCCCCTGTGGTCACACTTGCAGTATTTATTCTTTCATGGTCTTGTGTGTGTGGCTTTGCAATTTGTGAGGAGGAAAATTCAGTTGTCTTCATTCCAATTTTTTTTTAATTTCAATTATTTTCATTTTACATGCCAGCCCCAGTTCCCCCTCCATCCCCTTCTCCTGCCCCTCCACCTCCCTCCATTCCTTCCCCAGCCACTTCTCAGAGTGGGGTAAGTCCTCTTTTGGGGAGTCAATAAAGTCTGGAATACCAAGTTGAGGCAGAAGCAAGTCCCTCTTCCTGTATCAAGACTGAGCAAGGTATCCCACCATAGGGAATGGGCTCCAAAAAGCCAGTTCATGCACCTGGGATTAAGTCCTGGTCCCACTGTTAAGGCTCCCCCATAACAGATCAAGCCACATAACTGTCACCCACATTCAGAGGGCCTAGTTAGGTCCCATGCAGGTTCCCCAGCTGGCAGCCCAGAGTCCGTGAGCTTAATTTTTTAACCTACAATCTTAGTGCAGGAAAAATTTAAACGTTGCAGGCTAACAATGTTTTAAAAATTGCTTCCACGGTATCCATAAATAAATGAACTTGTCAACTGAAAACAGAAAAAGAACATGTACATAAGTGGTGTCATATCTAATTTTCACAAGGACATACTTTTAAAATCAATTTTAATGACTTATTGTTCAACTGTTTATTGCTGTATCTCCAATGCTTCGAAAGTGCCTGAAATCTGTTCAGTATACAGTAGATACTTTTGAGATAAATACTGAATGATTGGTGGCTATAACTGGTTACAACTACACTCCAAATTCATATGACCTAGTACATGTGATAATCCATTTTGCTAATCAACTTGACAGGATCCAGAACCACAATGGTAACAAACCTCAGAGTAACTCTGTGAGGGATTTTCTAGGTGAGGTTAATTAAGCAAGGTGTGAAAAACCATGTGATGGAGCATGTGATCAAACTGGACTCTCTGAATGTGGCTGACAATGAGGGC
>LOJH01019146.1:0-18098 GCA_001685095.1 Ellobius talpinus | reverse complement strand
ACAGAAAGTTCCAGGTACCTTCTCAGAGCCTGTGTAATCACTCACTGCAAAGCATAGACAATAAATAAATACAAAACAAATAATATAAAAATAGATGTGTAAATTTGATACTACACTGTACGAAAAACACTATCTGTCAAGGACTGAAAATCTCCCCAAGCAGCAATAACTTTATATTGATTATTCACAGCACTCTAAGAGCATTTTAAATATTGATTTTATTGAATGCCATTTGCATGTCAGAACATGATATTATATGTAAATTGTCTAAACTAATTATCAGAATATATTAGTATAATTGGTATATTTACTTCATTTCACAAATAAAAGAATAGTTATAAGTACCCAGTTTCTTCAGGCTATATTGGACTTTAAGTATCAAATTAGACTTCAAAATCTTTAATGCCAGTTCCTTTGAATTGCAAGCTTCCACTCATATTAGTGGGTGGATTCCAGCTCAACTCATACATCAACCACAAAATACACTGACAGACTTTCAGTGGAAGAAATTTCTATTCATGTTTTGAATGCCAGTTCTTTATACAGGTCCTTGCAAACTTTAATAAGATTTGTTATGTAACCCAAGAAAGACATGCATTTTATGTATTTATTATTAAATCATATCATCTGAGATTTTAAAAACTGCTTAGAGAATAAAGAAAATTTGGAGATAAAAGAAAACAATGGTTACAAAATATCATCAGGTACATGAGTTTGAAATGTTGGGAAACTCTCTTGCTTTTACTCTGTAATGTAATATCTCTACAGTAATTCCATGGTTTATAGAAAATCTTTGTATATCTTTGATTCATAAAAAAAGGTTTTGGTTTTCTTTTAAACAACATAAATTTTAGTACAAGCAGTTCATGACACCAATGTATTTCTATTCCAGTGTCATTATTCTCAGATCTGTGATACAAGGAGAGAGTGAGAGTAGAAAGGAGAGAAGAAACAGAAATGGAGGAAGGAGGCTTCATATACTAACTCATAAACGATGAAGCTATAAACACTTGAAACAAACCAGGCAATAGTTAATAATGGTTAATCAGGTCTTTATAGCATTTCCTGCAGCCACTAAGTGATTTATTGGAGTAACAAAATAATTTACAAATTCTGTGTATATATATATTTATAATTATAGTTGTTATCAAATGTAGAACAGTAAATGTGTTTTGCTATTTATAGTTCAATTTTAAAATCATGCTTTTATTAAATCAAACTTTTAAAAAACATAATAAAGTATGTTTTTCAAGAGAAAGAATCTCAGATATGTGTGCTAAAATTTTTACATTCAAACAACACTTATACAAATGGAACTTGGTAATGGAAAATGAGATGATTCTTATGTTCTAGTTTTCCATGTTTGTGATAAACGCATGCCAATATTAAATAGAATATTTAGATAGAATAAAAACATTTTAAATTGTAGAAAGACAAGGGCTTCTGACAATTCAAACTGTGATGAACAATATTACTGTGTACTGGACTCTCTCAGCTTTAGAAAAGACAGTGGCTAAGTCTGTGTTTGAGTGTATAAAGTGAAAAATAAAATTTATAAGAATGTATTGCTTTCTACCTCCGAACTATAGCAAGCTAGGAAAACTGTCATCAGAAATACACTCTAGTGATAACCTTTAATCATTTTTCAGGATCACATGAATTTTGAAAATGTCAGAGAACTAGTAGTACAGCATTTTAAGAATAGAATCTGGGTGGCTGTACCCATCCCAGGAAGAGTTTATATGAAACCATTGCCTTGGTTATCAAGAGATGCTGTAAGAATGAGAGACGGGTTTTTTTGTACTGCTATACCTTTGAAAGACTGAGAATAGGTGTGAGGTGGGAGGGTGTGTGGAGGGAACTGGAGGAGGGAAGGGAGTGGGAACTTGGATTTTTTTTATTTAATAAATAAAAATTAGAAAAGATTGTGCTAAATTACAAAACTATTGGGAATGCTAAATGCCAGTATGAAAATATTTCATCATTGCAATCATCAATTTTGTTAATTAGTGGTTCTTAAGTTCAAAATGTAGCACACCAAAATAAAGCAAGAAAGACAATAGATGAATTTTGAAAGTCCTTCAAAATAAAACTGTCTTAAACAACATATTAAACTGGATTTTAACCTTGAAAACTTAAGAAAGTATACTAGTGTATATAATGCAACATGGAGTTTTGATTATCTGGAACAAGAATGCTACAGTGAAGAGTTATTAAAGATTAGTCTCCAGTTATAGTTTGGTTTATTCAAGGAAAAATGGGCAATTTATAAGTTAAATCCTCAACATTTATAAAAGAACACACATAAAACCAGGAAATTTTGATAATTGTTTTACTTGATTAAAAGAATGTCTTAATACTAAAATAAGCAAAAACTACTTTAATAATTATATCAAAATTACTTGTGATTTTATGGAATGACAATATGAATAAATAGGTTAATTTTGTTTTCATTTGCGCAAGGGTTCTCTATAAAGTGTTGTACGCTGCCATTCCACTTTGTAGTTACACAATTATTAGGACCTACTGTAACTCACTCATGACATTGCTTGGAAGGTCCAATCCAAAATGAAATCAGAGAAGAATCCAACAATGTAATGATAAAAGGATAACTACATATGTACTGACAGAGAATGAAAATATGAACTATGTTAATTGATACCCTGTACATAACACACATACACTCGCTCATATTTTCTCTTAACTTCAAGTTTGCATAGTTAATTTGAATTTAGAGACTTTGTTCAAGATATATTGACAATCTCAAGAACACATGGATGCCTCACAGAGGCTATGAATTTAGCAAGTATTTCCTAAGCATTATTTTTATTAGTTAAAATTAATTTTAAAAGGAAAACTTTGAACACATATAACACTACAGTGGAAGTGCAGTATCACAGTACAGTCTTACCACTTACAGAAGTTACAAACAAATCTACAGAGTAAGAGTTCACTCTGACCCCAAGCAAATTTCTGATATGGATCTGTAAGGTCAGTGATTTCCATGCCTTGTCTTTCATGCGATAACTTTTTTCCAAATTAGTTAATGGTCCATAAGCTTCTATGAGCTGCTAAGTAGATACACTGAGCTTAGTGGCAGACTGCCATGTGCTAAGGGACAGCTAGCACCCAAAATCTTTTTCTGCTTATTGCAAGCTCTCTGGCCACGTTCCCCTCATCGGTAACTAAGGGAGATAGAGATGAAAGTTGGCGTGACTATAAAGAAATTCATTCTCCAATCTTTATCAAGATTGGCACTTTGGAGTACTGCTGGAGGCAAAATATTTTGAAAAGAATTATCTTTAACAGTATTTTCCCAAGTTTTGTTACAAACACAGGAAAATAACAGATACAACAGAAAGCATAAATTAGCAGATTATATTTATAGAATGAAAGGCTGTTTGAGAAATAATTTTGGATGCTACACACTGATGGAACATAATAGAGCCACCACCCATACTTGGAACTCATGCAAAACCCCTGCAGCTAAAGATTTCTAAGTTCCTCCTGGAATATATTCTCCTAACAGAAACTGGCCATTACAATCACCTTGCATTTTAATTATATATTTTTTATATTTCACTACAAATGATAAATTGATTAATATATTTATTTTTAAATGTTTAATTAATATAGGCCAAGTTTAATACTTGTAAATTTATTACATGACATTGTAACTTAGATGTGTGTTTCAATTAAATGTTTGATATTTACTTATGCTATTATGTGATATTTTCCCTCACTTATTTTATATGTTGATCATAATTTCTGGCTCCACTTAATAGACCTTCAATATCATTTTGTACTGCTGTAATTTCAGTCTCTATTTCTCAATTCCTCACTCTTGTACCCATTACAAGCCAGTGTTCCTTTAGGATGACATAATTATATAATACATTGTTATATTATGTGTTACTAGGTTCATACATTATTTGATATTTTTGAATACTCCAAGAGCTTTCACTCTATAAATACTATGAGTGCATGCTCTGGGACACTTCTTAGACTCAACATATATTTGATATATATTTAGGATAGAAAAGATTTTATTTTAGGAAGTCAATATGATAAGCTTTCTACAACTTTCTGTCTTTCACTGCATGTTATCTTTAAAAATATTATCAATATTGAAAAGTATATTCTCTGATTAAAATGAAGTGTCCTCTACTTCTCTTACTAATGCAATTAGTGATACAATGGTCTTGTCAATGGGACAGGCTCAAAAACAAGCTAATAATGACTGGCATATATTAGAACTATGTATTTGAATGTGGTTATTTAAACATTTAACATAAGCTTAACCATGTCTAAACAGAAAATTTAAACTTTTTAAATTGCTGGTACCTAGGGAAGTATTTAGTTATAAAGATTCCTCTTACTCCCAGTACGTTTGAATATGCATATGCATGTGAAAATATTTCTTTTTCTTTAACCCCATTAGACATAATTAATTAAATGCAACCAATCTTAGAAAATTAATATACCTTTTAAAGAATTGAGATGAAGCTTCTAGACATTTAACTTGCAAATTTAGCTCCCTTGAAAAATGACATCAAAATTATAAGGAAAATGTAGCACTAAGCACATTTCTTCTGTGCATGTCATGACAAGTATTAGCATTGTGTGCCTTCAGCATAAATAGAGATGACAAATTGTCAGAAGTCATAAATGCATAAAGTTAAAGAAGTTTCTGGAAATTTCCATCCATTCCCCCTTGAAAATGTTTCCTTTCTTGAGTGACTAACAAGCACAGGTGGATGTCAAGTAATAGAGGAGCGATTACGACGCCCCCTCACTAGAGTGCCTGTGGAGTACAAGCACTTTAAATGTCTCATAAAGGCAAAGAGGTGCACACACTATAATCTGTCATAACTGGGGTATGATGATAAATTTACCGTAGAAGGATAGAAAGAGTGGTGCAGAACAGTACACTAAGATCAATATGAAAAACAACAAGCACAAAAATATAGTCGTACATGACAGAACAAGTACTATAATTAATCTCCACTATAATTTTTTTTTTGAATTTGTCTCAGAAACAATAGGAAATGAATACCTATTTCTGAGGGCCATTAAGGTTTTTCTTGTGTGACAATTTGACTTTTCGATGTATAAAATATCAAGCTGCATATATTTTCATAATATGGAATATATGCATATATATGCACAGATCACACATACTGCAATCAGTTGGAGGTCACTCATAATAGTCTCCTCCGAAGCATGCATTCTGTAACAGCGACAGAAGACAGAAATGGACTTAAGTTCTAAAAGCACAGGAATACACCGATCTTCTTTATGCATCTTTTGAGAGGATTTTCTTTCAAGATGATATGATTCATATGTTGCCTATTTTTGTTCTTTTTTGTTTGTTTCTTTGGCACATATTTTCACCTAATTTGGTTTTAAATTGTCTTCTATCATTAAGTTCTAATAATTTATTTGTGTTGGATTGAGATTTTAATATAACATCAACAATAATTCTCCCATTCCTGTTCTCCAAAGGGTTCCATATTCCTCTTCCTTGCTCTCTGTAAGACTCATAATTGCTATTTTCATTAATTGTTACTGCATTATTTTCATGTTATTCTTTGTTATACGTACCTTACAATTCATTTCTCAAGAATGAGTTTACTGGGACCAACAAGCTGATCCATGCTAACATAAGGGGAAAAGGAAGCCTTTTGTTTGTATAATTGTAAACAGTGGTTTGGTTTGTTTGCTTGGTTTTTTGTTTGTTTTGTTTTTTGTTTTACTTTGGTTTTTGAGACAGAGTTTCTCTATGTAGTTTTGGAGCCTGTCCTGGAACTCACTCTGTAGACCAGGCTGGCCTCAAACACACAGAGATCTGCCTGACTCTGACTCCTGAGTGCTGGGATTAAAGGCGTACACCACCAGTGCCCAGCATAAGTAGCATTTCTTAACTGAAGTTCATGATTTAATGTTTGGAATTGAAGCCATCTCTAGATGTAAAAAGTAGCCATTGCTAGGTAGTTTCCTATGACACATTTTATTTCTTCCATCATTGTGAAAGTCTCTGCACAGGCAGTCCACAGAACTTCTGTGTCTTCGTGTACTTGATATAACTTGACAACTATTTGGTGAGTCTGTGCCAAGGTAGAAAGTATAAGCTGAAAAAACGTTTAAAATAAATATTAGATTATCTTCTAGCACAACATTGTAAGAATGAATGTGGAATGATAAAAGTTTGGTGTAATACAATTAACCTTAATTTGGGACTATTACTCTCAAACTCTTGATGGAATCTATAGCTTTATGAGTCTTTTATCTGTTTAAGTAGAACCAGCTTCTTACGTTTATTAGGAACAAAAGTCAACAGTCCCAAGAATACACCACCAATCAAAGCTGCTGAACATGTGAGAGTCAGGTCAGCAGACTTGAATTCCTCAAACTCTGCAAAATCCACTGAAAAGTCATCGCCCAGTTTGGACCTTCGGCTGGGTTGAGAAAAATAATATTTGTTCTCTTTGTAGTTTGCTCAGTAAGGATGCTTTCCTTTGCGTCCTTGAGATGTAAATTTATTGTAACTGTGATTGGCGGTGAAGGAGTGTCTTCGCTCTGCATGAGAAAGGGAGGGATGGCTGGACCCTAAGAAGCTGAGGGCAGGTACAGGGTAGTACCTGCTGACTCTCAGCGGGGTACTGAATGGTAATAAAGCCAAGGCTGGCAACTCCTTTCATGCATTATCCCACATTGTTGCTGGACAATCAAGTACATTATCAGGGCAATTTCTAACCTCAGAAATATGTGAATTTTAGCTTATGTGATAAAGGGAAATGATTTAGTCACAAATGGAACGAAAGCGGCTAATCAGCTACCCACTATGTTAACTCGCTGAAGCTAGAACTTTCAGCTGGCCACCATCCATGCAGCTTTTCCCTGTGCTGATTTCAAACTCTATACTTTTTGTTGCTGTCACAACCATAACCATAGATTTAATAGCTTTTCTGAACCTGGTGGATCTATTTAGTAAATTATCTTGCCTAGAGGTTGTCTTGATGATAAAGACAACAACCATCGAGTATAACTACATTTATTATTTCCCTAACCAATAAAATTTATCTTGTTTATGGGTGAAATACTAGATCCTGGTTATAAGACGAGTACTGTCTATTTAAGTTTACTCAATTCAAATTAACCCAAACATAAGAGAGACATTTCTCCAATAGCTGTGTATTTTGAAAAGAGGAAGGACAAAAACACTCCTGCAAAAATATCATTAGGAAAAGAATGGTGGCTCAGCCCCTTTAAGCCCAGGGTAGTTGGTTTTGTAGGCTTTCTTGTGGTGCCCTTGATCCCACTGACTCTTTCAATACTTCTTTCTTTTCTTTTCTGCAGCATTCTCTGAGTTCCGCCTCATGTTTGGCTGTGGGTATCTACATCTTTTTCCATCAGTGGATCAGCTTTCTCTGATGACAGTTGGGCTAGGCACCAGTCTATGAGAATAGCAGAATATTATTAAGAATCTTTTCACTGCCTTAGTATTTTTGTCATTCTTGTTGTTTTATTTTAGGTCTCTGGGCTGTCCTGCCTCTGCGTCCTAGACCATAGTCTTCCTCTTATGGTATGGGTCTCAATGTAGGACAGTCAGTTATTGTTTGGGCAACTCCCACAATATCCTTATCTCCTTGACCACAGCACATCTTGTAGACAGGTCAACCAGGAGGCTGCACAGGACTGACCTGGACCCTCTGCAAATCTGTTACAACTGTGCTACTTGGTCTTCTTGGGGGACTCCTTAACAGTGGGAGCAGAGGCTATCTCTGACTCTGTTGCCTGATTTTGGGACCTTTCTCTCCTACTAGATTGCCTAGTCCAGCCTTAATAGAAGGGGAGGGATCTCTTCTCACTGAAACTTGATATTCCATTGCTGGATGATATCAGTGGGAGGTCTGGACTTTTCTGAAGAGAGACAGAGGAATTGGATGAGGGGGGGATGGTGGGGAGCACTAGAATGAGAGGAGAGAGGGGAATGTATAAGCAAAACAAAATAAAAAAGAAAGATAAAGAGAGAGAAAGAAAATAGAAAATAATGGCAGTAGAAAATGATGTAGAAAATAATGCCCTGTTAAATTTCATATTAAATTCAAGTAACCCAAGGAAACATATTACAACCATGTAACAAACATAAATTAAAACCAAATTCATTTTGGTTTTGCATATAGGTTTTCAATTCAAATATTTATTTTTCAGGAGTATTTTTAAAAATGTGATAAGTAATAAGTTTCAGTCATCTACTTGATACAGTTTGAGTCATTGGCACGATTCTTGATTGAGGAATCTGGTTGGTCTATGACCATGTGTGTAAGATTGCCATAACTGATGAATGAGGTAGGAAGGAGCAACCTACTCTGGGCAGCACTGTCCTTAGGCAGGTGCCTCTGCATTATTTAAGAAAGAGTGTTAAGTGTAAGACAGTGACTAAGCACACCAATAAGCACTGTTCCTGCAGTGTCTGTGTGAGTTCCTGCCCTAACTTTGCTCAGTGATGGATTATGACTTGGATTTGTAAGACAAATTAAACCTTTCATACCCTTATTTCATTTGCCCAAGGTATTTACTAGCATTATGAAAGCAGATTAGAGATATTGTTCTCAGGACAGGTGTGGTGGGTTGGTGAAACTGACAAGGTAGCATCTTATGCTCTTGGATTATTTTGCTGGAGGATTTTTGGAACTTTCATCTGGAAAAGGCTTTTTGATCTCAATAGCTAAATGACTTGTTTTTGTGGAAGCTTAGAAGTTATTGCTGAGGTAAATATAGACCATAAAGACCTGGCCTTTGAAGGTTCAGGGGAAAGTGAACATTCTATATGGCCATTCATATGATACTTAAAGTTAAGAAGTGCATTAAGATTATTGAATCACAGCTAAAATGGGTGCTGATCAGTTATGGATGAGGAATGAATTAAAAATGATAAAAGGTTAGAATCAACACGGTGAATCTGGGAAATATTCCCTTATTTTATCACACATAAGCTCTAGTCGAGGCTGCATCTCAAGCTCATGCTGAACCTGGCAATACGGAAGAGTTACATGTCTAATGCTTTTTTTCATAGGCATGAGAAGTTTAAGATTAAGAGGGTGATGTGAAGAAGTTAAGACATGGTTCCAATGGCAGGGTGGGAGCTCCAAAGATAAACAATAAGAGATGTCGCTGTCTCAGATGCAGTAGATGCTCTAGGATTTTGAAGGTATACACATGTGGAGTAAAGCCAACCTAAGTCTACCCAAATGAGCTGTGGTTATTAAGTATTGCAAAGTTACATAGATATGTCTATCCATGTCATTTGAAGCCTATGGAATTCTGAGTTTTCTGGAGATATTGGACACAATATTGTTTACCTGGCTTGATTTTATTTTGGTTTGAATGTAGTTATCCCCTTGTCCTCCGCTCTTCAAGAAAAGCATGTACATATTTTATTTTTATTACATATTATCCTAGAGTAAATATTTATAAAACAAACTGTTAAAAATTTGGACCATAAAACTTTGAGACTTATACTTCTTTATTTTTACAGTAACAGGAGAAGTTAGGAACAATAAATAAATAGCCTAAATTGCTATGTTGAAGTGTTTCAGCTCACTTTAGTTGTCAGATTTACGTAGTTTCATCTGAGAGGTTCACAGTTAAGGAACTGACCATGTATGGGCCCATGGCAGTGCCTATAAGAGACTGCCAAAACTAAAAGACAAATGTGTGAGGCTATAGCCCAAAGTGGCGACATTATCCCTATGCAAATGTGTCTGGCCTATAATAAACTTAGCTGAGTGGAAAGCAGTGGACAAACAAGTCAGTATGGAACATTCTTTTCAGATTTCTGCTTCAGTCCCTTCTTATGTCCCTGCCCTAATTTCCCCTGATAGATTGTGTGGCCTGGATTGTCAGCCAAATAAACCATGTCCTCCCTTAAGCTAACTTCTGGTCATGGTGTTTATCACCCTATCAGGAAGAGAAACTGGGTGATATTTACTATATATTGATGCCAAAAATTCACTTCAATTGTCTTCTACTTTGTATCCATGTATATATGTGAAATATAAAAAGTGCTAAAGACATTGCTGCTTACTAAGCTTCATTCATCACATCTATAAAGATGAGAGCAGCTCAAAAGTGAGTTAAGGGAATAAAAAACTATTACATGTATTATTTCTATGCCTTGCTATTAATCAGAATAGAGACCAAGCAGTTGTGACACCTTTGTTTTCTGATTACAAATGGATGTGCTCTTTGTCTGTTTTCTTTAGTGGGATACGTAATAGTAGCAGAGATAATTTTGTTTAAGACATAGAAATTATTCCCAAGAATGTGACCAGATATTTGAATATATTTTCAATGATTGTGGGTACTTCTGTGTGCATTATTTGTGTTTAAACCTCAGAGAAAATTTTCAGTAGCCTGAAAGGAAACTCTAAAAGCTAGGCTTTTGATATATGAAAGAAAGGAAATCACCATTAATTTACAGTGCTTCATGCCTCATTTATGAAAATTAAACAAATGGACATTGATATTTCATAGACTTTTAGTTCTAAAACTTTCTTCTTTTTCTTCAGTTTAAACACTTCCAAATGCAGAACCAACTTACCTTATGAATTCTCAATTTACAAGAGCGAGTTTGATTTGCATAGAAGGTATAGTCAAAATATAATGCAGTTTTGTTACAAAAGGTTCTTTATGTTTAGTTCAATAATGTGAGTCACTCAAGGAAAAATGAGATTATTATCTAGCAATGTAGTTCTCTAAAAACACATAAAGCAGATGTTCCAACACAAGAGTCCCTTCCATGAACCCAATTTGAATCTTTTGTTTTCTCACCTCAGTCAGAATCTCCCTGGAGCATGAGCAGAGATTCATAACAGGTCCATCCAGTTTTCCCTTTCTGACAAGAAAGTACTAGAAACACACACTGAAACACATGAGAGAGAAACTCCTGTTATCTATCATAACTCTTCCATGCCTCAGGCACTTTGTATCCTAGACTTTTGAGTGAAGGACAGCAGTAAGCCGCAGTTTTGCTTTAGATTTTTAAAGTATAAGCTTATAAAGCAATTGTCAAGCTATGCCAATTTAAAGTTTGTTATCTCTATATCAAAAATAGTTTTTTATATTTCTGTGTTTGTGACTGTTCAATCAATCAATAAATCAATCAGTGACCATTTAACCAACCTCGAAATAAAACAGATTGTTTTTTAGATGCACTTTTACAAGATAAGACTTTGGGTTCTTAGCTACAACAAAACATGATTTATAATTATTGCTACGAAAAGAAAATATTTAACCTCACTATAACTTTAATTTATTCCAAAATAAATTAAACTGTTTTTAATTTGCCGAAACTATTCTGAAGATATTAAATAAAAATTGTTTAATCTTTAATCTTTAAGTCCTCTATTTGGGAAACAACTTTATTTAGTAAACACACAAAAAGTTTTTGTTATTTAGTACTAATTATAAATAACAAAATATGAACTGTGGAAAATATAATTAAAGGCAAAGACAATGAAAACCATTGTAATATTTTAAATAATAAAAGTATGTATGCAAGTTTAATAAATAGAAGTAATATTAAATAGATTGAATTGTAATGCCGGTTCTATCATTTCAGCTAAAACTTTGGTAAGAAAACATAGAACACATTTTGCATATTTCAACTCTCCAAATTTATATGAAATCACTGTTAATTCTCAGTCAACATTCCACACCATGAGCTTTGCATATCATTCATATTTCAGTTTTAGTGACTCAAAAATCATTAAAGTTATATGTACATTTATTCCTCTTTCCCAAATTTAAAGCAAGATATATTTGATATAAGGTAAAAATTAAAACAGAATATTGAATAAAAAAATAAAAGCTGAAGATAGCAAGTTAGTCAACTGATCACAAGATCTAAAACAAAAATGACATTAAATTTACAAAATAGTTGATATCTGTTATGTATTAAATGTTGGGTGAATTAAATAGCATTCTTTTAGTGCTATTTAAACATACAACAATAGTATGCTGTCCTCTGACAGCTCATCTAACCTTGATCATGAGTCATTAGATGTTACTTGAGTGACTTCCATCATCCCATCTGAAGTATTGCATTTAATTATGCCTCATCATCTCCCAAATCAAAACTTAAGTAACATTTATGCTAAGCAAAGAATGATCATATTAAATAAACAGAAGCAAAAGATTCTATCATAGCTTCTTAATTTTTTCACCAGCGAGTTGTTGATTCCATTGTGAGAAAATCACAGCATTACTTATTAAAGAATGGATATCACTTAACTCCAGATTCATTCATGAAAGACTCTCCATAATGAAAAAGGCATATTTCTTCTTATACAGAATATATCATGCTTCCTTCAATATTTTGGAGTTCTAATCATTTAACAATATATATATGCAACATTTATGTGGCCCATTCTAAGATCTCTGTATTATGGATAAGTGTTCTAACCAATTTACATAAAAAATAGATTGATAGATTAATGTTACTATTTGTTTTACTTACTCTTTTGGGGGCCCCATCACCCAGATCCCAGATAATTGAAGAGTCTTCCTCTTTTTTATGACTGACTTAGGTTGGCTTATTTCTAGTCATCTTTTCTTAAATTAACCTGCCTATTATTTTCTCTAGATTTTTATCTTTATCTATTCTTTATATTTTCCTTATATCTTACTCTGTGGCTTGTGTAGTTGAGTGACTAACTCATCTTTTCTGCTTTTGCTCCTTGATCTGCCCTTTTTTTCTTATTTATTCCTTCTGCCTGGAAACCCTGTCTGTCTCTCTCTTCCATAACTATTAGCTGTTTGGCTCTTTACTAGACCAATTACGTGTTTTAGACAGGCAAAGGAACACAGCGTCACAGAGGTACAGAATACAACATAAAAGACTGCAACACATCTTTGCATCATTAAACTAGTATTCCACAGTATAAACAAATGTAATATATCTTCAACTGTTTTTTGACAACATATTAATATGACTCTTTTGATGTGGGATTCCCCTCTGTATGCTGTGAATACCATTGGTTAATAAAGAAACTGTCTTAAGCCTACACAGGGCAGAATATAGATAGACAGGGAAAAAATAGTAAACTGAATGCTGGGGAAAAAGAAGGCAGAGTCATTGAGAAACCATGTAGCCCCACTGGAAACAGATGCTGAAACTTTGCCTGGCAAGCCACAGCCTCATGGTGATATGCAGATTAATGGAGATAGCTTAATTTAAGATATGAGTTAGCCAAATATACATTTAAGCTATTGGCCAAACAGTATTACAAATAATATGATTTCTGTGTGATTATTTCACGGCTCAGCAGCCGGCAACAAACAAGTGGCCTTCCTACTACACTCTTTGAGTTATATTGCCTTTTTCCAATGGCACACAAATTTTAGGTTCCTATCACATCTAGCTTTAGTGCTATTGTTCCATTCTAAAACAACCATCACCACAAGACAAAAGTAACAATGATAATTTCTTTGATTATCTTTAAATAATCTCCTATAACTCTGCCTTTATTTTTTGTATCTTATCAATAAGATTCCTTATAGAATAGTTTGTATTTGTTCTGAGTTTCTCATCAAATTGTTTTCAAATGTATGCTAATATGAACCAACTCTTCCCAATTATCTATTTCAGGTTCATTTACAATCACTTTTTGCCTAAGTGCAGATGTCAATACTTATTTTTTTCCTTCTCTTATGCATCATTGTTTTTTCTCTTTCCTGGTTATTCTTCTCATCATGCCTTAGAATAAATATTCTGAGTTTTCCATCTGTCATACAGCCTGTCACAATTTTGTCATTTATTTTCTTTTTCCCACTGATTTGAATGTGTAAAGTTTCAAGTTTCCATTTTCTGAAATTAACATCCTTCAGAATGTTTTCTGTTAATATCTAGTAATTCCGCAAATGTTTCAGGAAGGATAGAGGGTAGAATTGTTAAGGTATATATATATATATATGTATATAATGATTTTTTAAAAAAATTTAAATGTTTAGTAGTCAACTGTATTTTTTCTTTTGTAAGTTCTTTGTTGAGTTCCATAGCCATTTTGTATAATTAACCTGTTTTTTTTGCACGTTGCTTAGTTTCTTTAGTTCTTTGTACATTTTGTAATCTAATCCTCAACAACATGTATATCTGGCCACAATTTTCCTTTATCCTGTGGTCTTCTTCCTCATTTGATTGACAATTTTCTTTTATTTTACACAGAAGCTTCTAGCTTGATGTTGTCTTTATCCAGTGTACATTTTCTACAACATAAAAGAATTAAAAAAAATCAAGCAGTCATATTTGCATGAACAAATATCTTGTTTTTTTTGGTATTCTATTTATCTATGTATCTGCCCCCACCAGTACCATACAGTTTTGATTAATATATTTCTGTAGCAGAACTTGAATTTGTTTATGTTAATACCCTGGCATATTTCTTCTCTTCACAATTGTTTATATGTCTATGTTCATATATCCATGAACAAAGATTTTTAGATTGTAATAAGTGTATATCACTTGGGTATAAGGCAGGAGCTTTTGTGATAAAGAATGAAATTGGATGGACATACTGGCATTATTAAGGATCTTAATACTGTGTCTTCATATATGCAAGGACTGGCAATAAACTGTCACGTTAGAGAAAAAGTATACCTATTATTAATGGAAAACTTGCATCCCAGAGTGGCAGTGTATTAGTTGCTTTTCTATTGTTGTAATAAAACACCATGCTTGATAAAGGACACAAAAAGGAAGGGTTTAGTTGTTGCTATGGTTCCAGAGGGAGGAGTCCATCACCATCACAAGGATAACCATGACATCAGGCAGACATGATGACTGGAATAGAAAAATGGGAGTTCCTATCTTAAACTCCAAGCAGGAAGGGAAATTAATGAACTGGGAATAGTACAGGAGTTTTGAAGCATCAAAGCCAAATGCCCAGTGATACTCCAGTTTCCCCTAGGAAAACCTGGCAAACTTAACAGCACCTCCAACTGGAGAGAAAGCATCAAGCATTTGAGCCTGTAGAGGAAAATCTCATTAAAATTATCCCAAGCGGGTACCAGAAGAGACAACTTAATTAAACATCTGAAGAAGGTAAAAAAAGAAAAAATATGTAGTTAATCTGATTGATAGGAGAATACAAAGATACTTAATTTTATATCAGAGTCTAAGAACATGAAAACATTCCTACAATCTCAAAAGATAGATGGATAACAGAAAAATGAGAAATAGTTGATAACCAAATAATTGTGTTATATACATACATAAATATATATATATGGAGGTAAAAGTTAAAAGTCTGATGAAATAGATACAGATTTGTTAAACAAATTCTCAGACTTGGAATCAACTATTTTATAATGTAGTTTTATGGCCTGTGACATTACTACAAATGTATTGTTTCCCACCATTCTGAAATGACCTATACCCTCTTGTTCAGGTCACCTCACAACAGTGACATAAAACACAGTTCATTTTAGAACACATATCCATTTTTAAAATTGGCAATAATTCAAAGCAGCAATTAAAAATACAGTGAGGTTTGGAAATCACTGGAGAGTAGGCCTGTATCTATTTATCAATGATTCAGCTTAGTTTAGAGAACTATGATCATTTCCTTGAAGTACACTTAGGAATCAGTGTACTCATCAGTCAGTAGAACACTTCCATTAATCTGTCTGTAAGTAAATGCTATTGTGATAAGAGAGGTGAAAAATCACTTAAACTGTGAGGCATAGACATAGTAGCAGGAAAAATTTTCTATACCACATTTTTCTCTTCAGTAGGCCTTTGACAGTGATGAAGGCATATTGAAATCATATTTAAGTGGGAGTCTCAATGGTACATTTTTTTCCCTCATCAAAGACCTTTACTAAAAAAAGAATTATCTTGTACATATGAATAGAACGTATTAATTGTATGAATTTACTATTTCCTAGAATAAATACAGCTAATGAAAAACAGATTATATTTACCTGGATCCGTAATTACTAAGTCATACATGGAATTTCTTGTTTCTGGAGAATATGGCCCACTTAATGATTTAAGCAGGAATCAAAGTAGTTTGCAGAGACTGAAGCGGCAATCACAGATCTTGTGTGAACTATTAGAGTAGAGTGCCTTCCGCAGATTCTTACTGGGTTGCCTCAACCAGACTTGATATGGGGGTTTGTGCCTAGGCTTATTTGCACTGTTGTGCTTGGTTACTATCATTGAGAGGCCTACTATTTTCTGTAGGAAAACAGAGAAGGAAGGGATCTGGGGGAGAAGAGAGGTTGTCAGAGGTAGTGGGGGAGACTGGAAAGAGTGGAAAGAGAGAAAAGGCTATGGATGGAATGTTTTGTATGAGAGAATTTCAGCTAAAAAGAGATAACAAAACATGCATTCTGGTATCTTTCCTCTTGTATATATACTCACTTATAAGTAGCTTTTAGACATAAAGCAAAGAAAAACCAGGCTAAAATGTACAATCCCAAAGATTCTAAACAACAAAAAGGATTCTAAAAGGGACACACATTGATCTAATCTACATAGGAAGTTGAAAAAGACAATATTATCTGAGAAAATTGAGAGGGTGGGGATAATGAGAGAGGGCAGAAGGGAAAAGGGGAGGAGGAAATCAGAGCTGAAAAAATAAATAGCTCAATAAAAACATTTTTTAAAAAAACTATTTAAAAAATAGAAACAAAGTGCAACAGACTGCGACTGCATAGAGCCGACCCAAGAGGTTAGTGACCAGTCCCTCAGCTGGACAGCACAATCTCTAGGATCTAGGCCCTTGGTAAAATCCCTGCCCCCTCCCCTGTCTGCCTCAGTTACACTAGCCTGTAAGCAGACAAGCCTCCTGCTAGCAGGCTGCTCCAACACCGCCCCATAGGACCCTGTAAACTACAAGTTCCACTCTGTTCCAAAATCCACCCATCCCCATGACCCCAGTGGCTCTCTGAGACAGAATGCAACTGCAGAGAGCAGACCAAAAGAACAAAAGCAGTCCTTCAGCTGGGTAACCCATCTCTAGGTCGGAAGCCTCAAGGAAAAACCCTGCACTCTTCAACACCAGCACTCACTACTCAGCAGTCAGGCCTTCTCTCACTGCTCAACAGGAGGGCTGTCTGCCAGCAGGCTGCTCAAACACCACCCCCAACAGAATCTATGATGTACAAGTCCAACTCTGTACAGAACTCACTCAGCCCCTACACAACCTCAGATAATCCCTGAGACACAGACTGTAACTGCCTAAATCAATACAAAAGACAATCTATGAGACAAAGACACTGACTGCAAGAATTGAACCAAAAGGCAAATACACTTCTTGTACCAATTGGAGAAAGGATGGTTAGGTACCCATGTAAGAATTCATTCAACAACCTAAAGATCAATATGTCAACACCAGAACCTTGTGGTCCTAAAACAGTAAGACCTGATCATCAAAATACCAAATAATCATACTTTTATAAATTGGGGTACAGTTCTAAACAGAGAATTTTCAAGAGAAGAATATCAAATGGCAGAAAAACACTTCAGGAAATGTTCAACATCCTTAGTCATCAGGGAAATACAAATCAGAATGACTCTGAGACACCATCTTACACCAGTCAGAATGGCTAAGATTGGAGAGGATGCAAAGGAAGGGGAACACTTCTCCATTGCTGGTGGGAGTGCAAACTTGTGCAGCCACTTTGAAAATCAGTATGGAGGTTTCTCAAAAATTTGGGAATCAGTCTACCTAAGACCCAGGAATACCACTCTTGGGCATATACCAAAAGGACACTTGCTCAACCGTTTTCATAGCAGCATTATTCATTATATTCAGAACCTTCAAACAACCTAGATGCCCCTCAAATGAATATGAATAAAGAAAAGGTGGTACATTTACACAGTGAAGTACTACTCATTTATGAAAAACAATGACATCTTAAAATTTAAAAGCAAATGGTTTGAACTAGACAAAAAACATCCTGAGTGAGGTAACCCAGACTCAGAAAGACAAACATGGTATTTATTAACTCATAAGTGGATATTAGATATAAAGCAAAGGATAGCCAAACTATAGCTCATGACCCCAAAGAAGCTATGTAACAAAAAA
>LOJH01019145.1:0-11375 GCA_001685095.1 Ellobius talpinus | reverse complement strand
ACACACACACACACACGCACACACACACATTTATTTCTTAATCTTTAAAAAGATGCTAACTACAAGTGCTTGGAGAAAGAATTTTCAGTGTCAAAATTGTTCAGTTGTTTTTATCTGACCAGATTGCCTTATCCTTCTATGACCCTGGGGCTTGGTGTGTGGAGTAAATAGAAGGCAGAGCATCTTAGGGGATTATTATGTGTGTTTCTCTTTAAAACAGTATTAAGTTTGGCTTTCAATATCTTTATGTCTTTGGAGAGATTGCACATATTGTCATCAGATAACAAGGGTGAAGGAAATTCTAGCCACTGTTGTCTGAGCTCTCAGATTTTCATCTGGATGTGCTCTCTGGTTTTTATAATCAGTTTTGACATATCCAGAAGGACTGTAGGAAAAAAAATTGGTATTACGTAATGTCAGAAGTCCTAAGTCAGTAACTAGCCTACTTGGGTGGGGCTTGCTCTTTATACTTAGTGCTTAACTTGGTCTGTAAGTCAGGAATAAAAATAGGGATCACTGCTTAATTCTAAGGTGTTAAAAAAGAGGTAAATTAATAGAAAATAAAAAGATCAAGAACATAGATACACAATTTAATTTTAAACAAGGTAATGAGTGTATTACTTTCTTAAATTTCTTTCAAGATAAATGACATCTCCAGTAGCATGTGTTTAATAATTTTTTTCAGTATTTTAAAACTCAAATTGAATAAATTTATGGAGTATTGTGTATTTAACACTAAAGAAGTCTCCAGCTATGTCCTTTTCCTATGAAGCATTAATTACACTTAAAGTTGAATCTTTTACAGGACTCATTCCTTTTGTCTCACTGTACTGTAGCAGATTACATTTAAGGGCTAACTAAAAGGAGAATCAATACTCAGGGAATTGCCTGAAGTTTAAAAAATTCTTGTGCCCTAAGCAGTTGTCTCTTAGAAAAAGTCAGTTTTACTTGGGGATCATGCAGCTTTAATAAAAAATACATACATCTATATAACTCTTTTTCCCCAGCTGGCCAATGTCTTTCCAGTTTCTTCCTTACTGTTTAAAACCACGTGTTTCAGAGTCTGAAGTCCAATAAGTTTAGCAAAAAGGGGTTGATCATTTTCTTCTTCATTATGGAGTTACACAAACAAGATCATGGTGGTGGCTTATTTGTAGATAGCTATGTTCATAATGGGTTCATTTATTCCTGAAAAATATAGTATTTTTAAGTTAAATCCTGTGCTATCCCTGGTCACAGTAAGCAAATCCTCCAGCACATAAGTGAGTGGAAGTGACTTGTTTATTAAGGAAAAGAAAGGAACTGCTTTGGAATAATTAATTCATGCCGAGTTTGTTCCACAGAGGGACATCTTGATTCTATTTTGTTATATTAAGTTCTATTCTCATATTTAGTTAATCAACTATTAAATGTTTAATCTTTTCCAGAAATGTAGGAATCTGCTTATTTGACACCAGAAAAAAAGAGCTGCCTATTATATAAGATCAAGAAGTCACTAAGAAATCCCTCAAGAACACTAAGTTGTTTTTGTTTTTCTTCAGTTTTTGTTTATCACATTTTCGGTTAGCTCCTGAACACTTGCCTGAGAAAGAACTCTCACCATGACTGAGTTAAACACTGTAAAACCGTGGGATGCCAACTATATGTCTTGATTGTTTTAATGTGTTGCATTAATCTATAGGATGGTAAGTAAGGAATGATAACAAAAGAGCAATTGGGAATTTCAAAAATGAGAAGATACATGAGAAGTCTGACTTCCTTAGAGGCTGCATGCAGCCACCATCTGCTTCCTGCCTTGAGCTTTTTAGGATTGTGTCTGGTTTTGTTAACTGACAGAGATGGCCTTGACAGAAAACCATCCCAAATGTTAATGACTGTTTGGGAAGAAACAGTCACTGCCATTTTGTTTTCTCTCCTTTATTTTCATCTTCAAACTATTTCCCTTAATTGTCTGACTGGGGTGGTTTTGATTTCTGATTTATCTTATAGGGTAATTACTTTTTAAAAAAATCTGCATGTTACCTGTTTAATCATATTTATTCTGAAGAGGATAGAAAATCTACTTAGTTGTCCACCTTATTAAGTTTTTGCTATAATTTATGTCACTATAATAGAATCAGGACAGAAGAAATTAAATTGGGAAAACAAGTTGGAGTCTGTGGCTTTCAGAGTCTCTTTGGCAAAGTTTGAAATCTTTTCTTGTTCTAACGAGGTGTGTGTGTGTATGTGTGTGTGAATAACATCATATTTCTTGATATAAACAAATGCCCAGAACCATTTATTTCTATCTACTCCAGCTGCAGAGTTTTGAAAGATCACTGAGTTCTCTGACTAGTGATTTTGATTGCTCTCTAATTTTTATAGAATAATTTCCATAATCATCCAAAAGCTTTAAGCAGGAGACTTGTTTCAAAACCTTGACATCAACTGCAGGAGGGGAAGAATTAGAATATTTTGTTTTTCATTATTTGTTCCCTGGGCAGAAATGAAGCTGAGTTTGACATGGCTATCAATACAATTAATCAATGGATACAACTAATTTGACCATTCAGGCATAAAAACAATCCTTCATTTTATTCTGAAATTATTCAGAAGATTTATCTCTTCTTCCCATTTCTCTCTTTTTAAGCATATATATGAAAGGCACACAGATTCAGAGAGAGATAAAAACTTGTCACGTGGAAGGAATTACTGAAGAAATTGCATTAGTATAATCTGTTTTGTCTAGTCTACAAACTAATTTGATGGAAGCCTGAGCTAATCCCTGCTTCCCTAGGAACCATATGAATACGGCTAGTGTTACTGTTTGTGAGGGGCAAACGCGAAGGTTAAAATGTTAGAGTTATTTGTGGGTTTCTCAGAGTCCCCATGTTTGCAAGCAGTGTAAGCCGCACAATCAGCTTGATTGCTCTTTCTGAATGAGCGCCTTAGATGTCCATTGTGTATGAAGCAGTAATCGTGGTGCTGTGTGATATGATATCTAGAACAGACAAGACACCATGAGGCACTGAAGTAAAACAGTTGCATTGAGAGCTGTATCAAATATGGTATAAGAACAATCATTTAGTAGCAAAATCCAGGGCAATGATATGGATGGGGTAGGTAACATCATTCCCTTAACACTTTAAACACTGAAGTTTAGTGAAGTGGGGTAGAAGGGAGGCTGTGGAGGCGGGACAACAAAGGGAGAATTGTTGTAATTATATTATAATCTCAAAAATAAAATGTAAAATAAAATAAAAAATGAAGAAATATTAGTTAGCTGCCAGACAAGCTGTGCCTACTGGTGGCATGACTGTTATGGGGTGACAAAGCACTTTCTAATTGTATCTGATGCCTGCTCCACAGGAGGGAATTTGATGACTGGTTCTGTAATCATGGTCGTAAGTCCATGGATTTGGAGGTCATGGCCCTGAGGTAGTACTGCTATTGTTATTTTGCTAAATGGTGATGCTGTCAAGTTGACTTCTAAATATCTATTCCTCCACCCATAGACATGGGCTGTTTTCAGCCTTGGTGTGAGGCCTTCTCTTTACAGGGGACAGCTGTTGATGGAGAGAAGCATAAATGGCCAACTGTGAATCAGGGACCGAGTGCTCAGTCCCATGTAGGCCATCTGTATTAATCCAACCTCCTACCCAGATTCCGGGAGGCAGACAGAATGTAAGAGTTGGAGGGCGGGGCGTAGAATTGTAAAATGCTGATTCTGGACATGATCTGGCTGTTGGGCTCGCAAGTTCATGGCAGCTGTGGTCACTTGCTCAAGACCAACGCGAGCTCCACACAAAATTCCAGCATAAGTGGGATAGATGATCCCCAGAGCCCAGCCCTTACCGAGCAGCTGTTAGCAGTAGACAATTGATCTTGGGAGGGAAAATGATTCTTCTTGGAGGATGCGGACACCGGGAATGCGATTACCGGGGATGCGGACACCAGGAGGTTTTCCATGTTCTAGTCGATAGTTCCATGCTCCTGTACAGCACTAAGTGGATTTATTAGATTATAAAAATAGCGAAGACATCAGCTTAAGAGGGGCTATGTGTTAAGGAGATAAGGGAAGAGTTGGAGGTGGCAAATGGTGAGTCAACATGATCATATTTCACTGTGTACATGTGTGAAATTCTCAAAAATAAAGACAAATTAAAAAAATTAAGCTAGCATATAAAATGATGGGTTTCACTGACATTTTCATACCCTGTGTTATTGGACATTGTTTTCAGTTTTTCCCCCTTCCACACTACCAGCCTGCTGCACATCCCATGCAATTCCTCTCTACTCCCAGTGAGTGCTCCCTTCTGCTTTCTTATTATAGGTATCCCATTACCCATTCTATTTCTTACCTCTCTTAAGATCCTTTCCTCAAGTCTCATGATGCTCTTTGTAGGTTTCAGATCTATGCACACACAGATATACACACACACAGCATACATGCATCTATACAATACATATATACATACACAAATGTGCATATGCATATACAAACACCTATGTATAAAGCTTTAAATCTAGGTCTGACAGTTTTTTAAGCTAAGAGACTGAATTGTGACTTTGAAAATGAAGCTGTTCACTTTCAGATACTTGCATGGCCTAAGCCTGAAGACTGAATTCTGTTTGGCTATTTGGCTGTTGTTAGCAGTGAAGCATGAAGCAGAAAGAAAACAGCTTGACTTCCCTAAGTTCGGCAAACTCTGGAGAGCTGGGAATGGCAGGAAGACAACTGGCTCACAAAATAAACTGACCAAACCGGAAGTCAAAATTAAATAGAGTGTATAAGGGCACCCCAGGGATCATCTTAACAATATACTAGTTGTGAGCTAACTATAGTCATTATTACCACTGCTAATGAAGAAACCATAGGAGAAGGCAAGAAGTGCTTCTCTCTGATTACCGTAGGCTTCCGGTTTATCTAGCTAAGACACTCAATGATCCCTTAAAAAATGGATTTACTCTAATGTCTATCTGCTATTAGTGAGGATACTATTAGACATGGTTTAGCTTTTGAAAGTATGAAAACAGTTTGGCTAATGATGGCTGAAACTGCTGGAAAAGCTGCACTCTTAGGCATCCATAGGTTCTTTTTACCGTGTTCTGTGATGTGATAGTGATTTTAGTTCCTAACGTATTTTTTAAGAAAAGACTCAGAGAAGTTTCTAATGACACTCCTTATGTAGATGTTGAAGTCTCTTGGCTTGGTAATGTAGTTTAAATTTTTCCTAGTCCTGGGTGCTTGGAGAAAATCTTTTCTGACTGGTGGGTCTTATTCCGCAGCCATCAAAATGAATTAATATGCGAAATGGAGACATCATAAAAGAAGAAAACACCATCATTAACTGAAGTCAAGATTTGGTTTTAAATGTGCAAGAAAATCAATGGCTAGAAGATCTGGGAAAGTGATTCTTTAGTTTCCCTTAGATTTAAAGAAGTTAATGATACTTTATCATTTGTCTCAGTTTCTGTCTATTATTATTCTTTCGTTTGTTCATCCAGTGGTCAACAGATATTGACATCTCTGCTGCATGCAAACCAGTGGACTGAAAAATATGAACAAAAGTCACACCATCACCAATGATGACTGACCTTCAGCTGAAAAGCTTGTATTCATTTGTATCTCAATTTTCTTATGAAAAAAACTTTTAATGAATATTTTTGAAAATAAAATGCAATTACCTTATTTTCCCATTTCTCTTTCCTCCCCCCAGTCCCTCCCATGTACTTACCTTATGCTCTTTCAAATTTGGGGCATCTGGCTTCTCTTTCTTTAATTGTCTATGTGTATGTGCATGTGTGTACCTGTGTGCATATACATATATTCATAAATTCATAGTTATGGCCTGTTAAGTCTGTATAATGTTATTTATAATGTTACTTGTATGTTTATAATTTCAGAGCTGACTACTTGATATTAGACAACCAGTTAGTAGTTAATGGGCTTCTTACCTGGGGAAGAGCAGTTTTTAGTTGCCAGCTTTAATTTTAGTTCTTCATCTAAAGGTGATGTCCTGTTTAGCTCATTGTTTTGAGACTTGGTGATTATAACTCCCCTGACATTTCTAGAAGACATCATCTCACAGCAGACTTTCTATTTCTCTGGCTTTTCCAATCTTTCTGGCCCGAGGTGCAGGAGTTGCATCACAGCGAGATCAGCTGGGGCTGGGCACCACATGACTCCTTGACCTCTGTGTTTTTGATCAGATTTTTTTTTTCCAAAATAATGATTACTGTCTCTTGCCAAGAGAAGTTTCTTTGTTGAGGGATGAGAGCTGCACTTCGCTGTGGGTATCAGGATAAACATCCAACCTGGATCCTCAAGGTCCTGTGCCTGAAGGGCATTTTTTCCTTAAGACTCATTATAATTTTTAATTATGTTTAGGCATAGGTTTCTGTGTGCATGTGTGTGTTTGCGCACATGGATGTAGTTGCCTTTAGAGGCCAGAATAGGGTCTCAGCTCCCCTGAAGCTGGAGTTACTGGCAGTTGTGAGCTGTTCAGTGCGGATTCTGGGAGCCAAGTTCTGGAAGAACAATAAGAAGTTTGAATCTCTGAAGCAGCTCTCCAGATTGAGTACTTCAACTTTCTTATCCCTCTCTAAATGTAAAATATAATAATCCCTTGTTGTAAATGTCTTGGGACTTTTACATAAGAGATCTGAATGTACTGAAGAGTCCCAACTGAGTGAAGTATAAGTTTACTAATTATTACTTCTTGTTTTAATTATTTCGTTTAATCCATTCGCATGAACAGAACAACACAGCGTAGTGAAGCAGAGGAGCAATATGAAACAAGTTACTTTATAGGAACTATGCTGCGTTTCTGTAATACAATATCTTTGTGTTTAAATTCTGGAAATATAAGTAGGTTCTTAAGCTTTACTGTAAATAACCATAGATGTATAATAGAAATATTAGGTATATAATATGTAGTAGGTTTGTATAGATTATTTATGAATATAATGTTGTTTATATTTTATAGGAGACAGAAGCAAGCCATAAGAGGTTAAGTCAGTTGTCCAATAGCAAATGGCTCATAAGCAATGGAATTAAATTCAAACTCTGTATGTGAAGCTATTCAAGTTGCGGTCATGTCTGCCCATGGACCACATAGCTTTCCTTTTCACTCAAAGATGCAGTAAAAAAAAAAGGAATAGCAGAATAACATAGGAATTCGGGTTTTGAAAGCAATTTACTCTAGGTAACAGCCCTGAAAGCAGGTAACAGTGCTAACTTTCTATGCAAAGCAGCTGTCTCTTTGTATCTGGAATAATTAATTCAAATAGGTCATTCTGATCTATAAAGACAAGGAGGAACTGAACTCTGATTGCTTTAGAGATTAATTCTCTAGATTTCCTGTCACGATCATCAAAGTGCTTATGCTAATGTTTCCTAAACTTGAACTTTGGGAAACCGCGGTCCCTCCCCTACCCCCTTGATTTTCACATTGCAAACGGCAGGCACCCTTCTTGATAAAATGGAATCTAGGTCAGATCTCTCAATTCAAGCAGGTTCTTTGAACGTGGAAGAAGGAAGCAAATTAAGAAGGAAAGAGAAAGGCCTTCATTTAGCTTAATCTCCGGTTGCAGTCGCTTGTGGTGTGTTAGCTGAAAATGCATAAATACACATAACAAGTGGAAATTGCCCCTTGACGAGAAGACCTGTTATTATGAGCTGTGAACGCAGTTAGGTTCCCACCCCTTCCCCCTGGATAATGAGCCAAGTATAGACCCCTTCCCTCTCCTATTCTTCTTTTAAATTTCCTTCTTCCTCCCCATTTTTCTTCTTTCTTTCAGTAAATGCTACTCAAGGAGAGGTCACACTTGATTTAAAAAAAAATACTCTTTTAGTAAAGCAAGCAATTTTGTTCTTCCTCATAGATACCTTACCCAGATTCAACATTTGATTTGCCTGAATGAGGAACAATGTTATCTGCTAAAGAATAATATTGACATAAAAACACAATAGGACCTGTCACAGAATGCATGCCAAACATTATAGTATGTAGTCTAACGCTTTAATTACCATATTTGTTAAATGCCAGTTCTAAGAATAGACATCATCAACAAAGAAAAGACTTTGCCCAACACAGATAATGCAGATAGTTTGGCTTCCTTTGAAAGAGATTTTGACAGTTATACTATTGAGCTCTGTGATTCTGCTGGGAACCCACTGCCTTCCTTCTGTCAACCAGGTTTTCACAATCAAAACAGAGGAGAAAGTCAGTTGCTTTCCCTGTTCTGCAATGTATTCCAAGACAGAGGATGTAAATGGTTGTGTATACAGAGTAGGGCATTTGCATACTGAATACCTCCTCTCAGGTTCATATGCCTAACTCTGCCCTGTTGCTTAATTTGCATTTATTCACCAGTCAAGTTGTTTCCTGATGCCTCACTTACATGAATGGGTGAGAGTAATTACAGTAAGGAAAGTGGTTTTATGAATGAATGAGCCACTTGCAGTGATATGTGTGTTGATATCACTTTCCTCTCTCTTGTTTAATATTCAGAACAGTCATCTTGTGTGCGCGCTGTTGAAAGAGGCTCCCTAAGTTGGTTAGACTACTTACAAATCACACTAGCCTGGACTGCTTTTAGAGGGAATTTTTTGAGACTGAACAAAAAGAGTCTTAATCTGAAGCCTGGGACACAAAAGCCTGCTTCCTCATCACACAACAAGAGCAAAGAATTTGGGAACTGACAGTCAAAATGGAGGGAGAGAGTTAAATAGTGAAAATTGTATTTTTTTTTTGAGGACATTTAATTTTACCCCAAGCATTTGCTTAGGTTTCTGTCTTAGAAATCCATGGTTCATTCTCTTGAGTACAGAGGAGAAAATTGAGAAACTGTCTTCATGGACCACGGAAACAGCAAGAGAAGACTGGTACAGGTCTGGAACATGTTGATGAGCACATTCTCAACCTATTTAAGAATGATCATTTGGGAACTAATGTCCACTGTCATTTTCAACATTTTCTTTGGCAGTCTCACCATCTCATTTTCATAAACCAATGGTTCCCAACTGGCATCAATTTTCTCACGAGACACTATTTACTCTTGTCCTAAGACATTTTCAGCTGCTAAAACTGAGGGGTCTCACATGTGTGTAGAGGCCATGGCATGCTGATAAGTATTCTGATGCTGTTTAGGACAGCGTCACAGAACAAAGAATCATGTGACCTAAGGTGTCAGTAGTGGTTAAGTTTGAGAATAGCATCTTCAGCTTGTCCCTTCATCCTGCTCTTTCTTGGAGAAAGCCCTTTTATCTCTTGGCTCCTGTTTCACAGAAAACAAAACAAAATGAAACACACAAAAAAGCCCAGAGACCGTCAACCATAATCTCCCCTAAATCGCTCTATTCATTAGCAAACATGTCTGTACATGTATATCCACTCATAGCTCCCGTCTTCATCTAGCTGAAGAAGAAGAAAGCCTTCTGACTTCTGTACTGGTTGGTTTTACATAAACATGGCACAAACTAGAGTCATTTTGGAAGGAAGAACCCCAGTTAAGAAAATGCCTCTTCTAGATTGGCCTATGAGAAAGCCTGTGGTACATTTTCATGACTGATGATTGATGTGGGAGGGTGGAGTTCACCATGGGTGGTACCACTTTTACAAAGATGATTCTGGGTGCTCTAAGAATGAATAGAAATGAAGCCTCAGGTTGGAGCTAGTGCTCAGCTGCATCTGGAGCCAGTGAGGCAAATTCAAGAGAAGAGGAAAGAGACACCCCACATTGATGGGTACAAGGTAAACCTTGAGTATCTGGGTTATTTCTGCAAGGATTCACAATCACTTTAAAACAATTAACAACAAATTCAGTGTAACTTCAATGTCTCTATTCAAATCCCTTGACTTTGAGGCAGCATCTGACTGTGATTACCTTTCTCTCCAGAAACTTTACCATCTTTTCTGCCATAACACCACTGTTTTTAATTTTTTCTTTTTACTCTGGCACTATTTTTTGAGATAGGGTTTAGCCTCAATCCCATGATAGGCATCCCTTGTGAGTGCTGGGTTTATAAGTGTATGTCCCTACATTTGTTTTTTTGTTTGTTTGTTTATTTTTATTAAGAATTTTTTAATATAATCTTTTCTCATTTTACATAGCTACCCCCATTACCTCCTCTCTTCCTGCCCTACCCATTACCTTCCATTTACTCCTCAGAAAGGGCAAGGCTTCCCATGGGAAGTCAACAAAGTTTAACACTTCTCATCAAGACAAGACCAATGCCCTACCCCTGTATCTAGGCTGAGCAAAGTATCCCTCCAAAGAGAATGTGCTTCTAGACGCCAGTTTAAGCACTAGGGATAAATATTGGTCCCACTACCAGTGGCCCCATATACTGCCCAAGCCTGATAACTGTCCCTCACATTCAGTGGGCCAGAGATCTACCACAAAATACTGGGCTAAGCTACCAGAGACCAGTCCAAGAGAGGGAGGAGCAATAATATGTGAAAAAGGAGTCAAGACCATGATGGTGATACCCACAGAAACAGCTGACTTGAGCTAGTGAGATTTTACTGATTCCGGACTGATAGCAGGGAACCTGCATAGGACAAAACAAGGTCTATGTTTGGCTTTTGATCACTCTTAATTTCTAAGAGGATGGAGATGCCAACCCCAGAGTCTCCATCCTTAGTCTTGTCCTTAATGTGGAGACACTCACTAAACAATGTTAACTCATCTATTCTTTTATCTACTGTTATGATTTCTTTGCTAGCCTGTCCTGTCATCTGGGTACCCTATCCCTTTAAGAGATAAGCTCTGCCCACTCCAAGTCTCACTCTCTCCCTTTTCCTCTCTTTCTCCCCCACCCCCTTCCTACTAAGGCAAGCCCCCATCTCTTCTTTCTCTCTCTGCACACTGTTCTTCTGAATAGGCAGATTTCTGTCCTCTCCCCCTTTCTTATTGCTTCTCTTCCCTCTCTCTGTACCTCTATTTCTCTCTTCCCCCATGTCCCCTACCCCTTATGCCCTCCCAATATCCACTAAATAAACTCTCTAAACCCAGGCTCTCTCTGCATGGTGTATCTCTCTGTCCTTACCCGCCAAAGTGGGACCTGCCAGGGTCACTCATACCGTAAATCATCACATGTACCTGGTGTGGGAAATCCTTCTGTATATGTGTTGCTTCTACTGGTTAATGAATAAAGAAGCTGCTTTTGGCCAATGGCTTAACAGAATATAGCCAGACTGGAAAAGATATATATAGATAATAGACCAAAAATTCTCTCTCTATAGAGAGTAGGCCCAACGTGGGGTTCCAATTTGTTGTGGGAGGCCACTTGTTTGCTACTGGCTGCCCAGACTCCAGATATAATCACATAGAAATCTGTATTAATTGCAATACTGTTTGGTCAATAGCTTAAGCATATTTTTGGCTAA
>LOJH01019144.1:3894-21377 GCA_001685095.1 Ellobius talpinus | reverse complement strand
ATGCTCCCACAAGTCCCAGCGCATGATTTTCAGAGGTAAAGCCAGTACCCAAGGCCCATGCAGAGAGGGAATTGGAACGAATTTCCACTAGCAGGTGTTACTAATAAGAGTACGTCCTGCCTCTGTCTCCTTTTTAAAAATTTCCTAAAGGCCTCTAATCACCCTGCTTCCATGGTTTGCGCTGGCTCTGTCTGTCAATGAATAATTGCTTCTTTGTAAAATTTCTTTGTAAATTAATTTGAATTTTCTCTAGTCCATTTATATTGACAAGCGTGGATAAATGTTTATCGTTTTGCCAATCTCAATAAACGGACCACAAATGAATGCATGTGTTTTTGAAACCACTTGCATGGTAATACTCACAAAGATTAACCACTAAGCAGTCATAAGCGAAATAAGCATTTGCTTTCAGATAGCAGCCTTTAAGGAAGTAAATATCTATCACATATTTTTATTTTCTCTTATATGTGGGACCCAGATTTAAAACCATATATGTTTATGCCATGACTACAAGCTCTAAGAGGCAAATATCTTCAGACCTTTTGGGCAGTAGAAAATTCTCCTGAGATCTCAGTATGGTGTGAGACTTTGTTGAGTTAGCACTCTAACCCCTCTGTGCTGCTGTTAGGAGCGAATCAGCCACACGCACACAGGCAAGTGCCCGAACTTCTGTGGTCTATGGATTTCCGAGTAGATGGGAAAGACCGTGGACCTCACCTCCAGAAATCCAAAGGAAAATACTGTTGAACACATCTTTAAAACATCTTGAAAAATAACCACATCTGTATTATAACAATATGTGAAAACATCTAACAAACTCCACCAATAGGTATAATGAAATTAAAATTCAGAGTAGCGATGAGTTAATAAATTTACGTAATATCAGCAATAGAAATACTGAGGTGTGAGAATACTCACATAATTTGTGACAATTATGAGAGCAATTGCTACGATCACTGCAGGTTCTGCCCAGATCAAAACTGGGACAGATAAAACTTCAGATATGATATGATTCATAGATAGAAAGATCCGCTTCTTCATCATACATGATCCCCTTTAAACATGGACTCCAGGCACCCTTTCCAACACAGTAGCTTTAGGTTCAAATATAAGCAGAAGACAAGAGCAGAGAAACGTCACCACTACTGCTTTTCTTCAGCAAGAGCATCTCACTGGAAAAGAGGTCAAAAGTCTGATAATGGTGGTGGTGACAATGGTGGTGGTGTGTGTACATGCTTGCTTATATTTTTGTTTGTGTGTGTGTGTTTCCCAAAACATCACGGTAGTCTAGAGACTGGAGAGACGGTCCAGTGGTTAAGATCACTTGTTGCTTTTGTGGAAGACCCAAGTTCAATTCCCAACGCCCACATCAGGCAACTTATAACTGTCTGTAACTCCAGCTCCAAGGGATCCAAAGTCCTTTTCTGGCCTCCATGGGCACCTACACACATGTGGAATATACACACAGAAAGACATACACATATACATATGACATTTAGATAAAATAGTAATAAAATTCTAAGGTGAATAGCCCTTGTTTTGCATGACCCTAACCAGTAGTTCATTCTCTATACACATTTCAATTTATTTATATTGTTTTATTCAGTTGAGTCAAACCCAATGCAGCATGTTGCCCCTCAGTGACTCCTCTTCTACACTCTTTTTAAAGTAATTAATTAACTTATTTTACATGCTGACTGCAGCTTCCCCTCCCTCATTTCTTCCCAATCCTTCCCCTCTGCCCCAACCATTCACTCCTCCACCATTTTTGTTCAGAAAAGGATAGGCCTCCCATGGATATCAACCAAACGTGGCATAGCAAATTGCAGTAAAACTAAGCATCCACCATGTGCTTAGGCTGGGCAAGTGTGGGAACTGAGAAACGCAGGCCCATTTCTCTCACCATTGTCTGGAGGTCAGAGAGTTTGGGGAATAACAAGGCTTAATCACAACTTTTAGTTCTGGAGGTGGCAGACTGACCCCTTTTTGAAGTTAAGAAAACTCGGCACCATCCTGGCAGGTGGTCAGGATATGCCAATATACTTTTGCTCCTTTGATTGTAACTATGGGGTCACCTGGGGAGGAGGTGTTTTCTGCCTATGTGACTTGTGTGCCTGACTTGAGTAATCCTGTTACCCAGGCAACAGAATGCTGATAATGGGAAGTCTTGCACTGCCATATTAATGAAGCCTTTGTTACTTTCTCTCCCAGTTTATGTTTCCTACAAAAGCTGTGGAAAAATAAATGTGGGTGATTTCAGGATCTGAATAATCCATAAAATTCCCTCCTGATACTGTCTTGTGGTTTGTGTCCTTATTTTCTCATGCCTCTATCCTGGTAAGAAGTGTTTTTTGTTGAGGCTGGTCCTCAACAGGCAAGGTGTCCTAGTATGAGGAATAGGGTCCCAAAAGTCAGTAAAAGAGTCAGAGACAGCCACTGTTCTTACTATTAAGAGGCCCACAAGAAGACCAAGCTACACAACTGTAACATATATGCAGAGGGCCTAGGTCAGACCCATGCAGGCTCCCTGGTTGTCAGTTAAGTTTCTGTGAGGCCCTGTGTGTCCTGGTTAGTTGATTCTGTGGGTTTTCTTGTGATGTCCTTGATGCCTCTGCTTCCTACAACCCTTCCTACACCTCTTCAGCAGGATTCCCCAAGTTCAGACTAATTTCTGGCTGAGAGTCTCTGCCTCTGCTTCCATCAGTTGCTGGATGAAGCCTCTCTGATGACAATTGGGCTAGGTACCAATTTATGAGTATAGCATAATATCATTTGTTTATATCCTAGGGCTCTGGGTCATCCAGCCAGTGGGTCCTGATGCTCCAGGTATTATCAGGGGAGGGCTCACTCTTGTGGCATGGGTCTTAGACTAGACCAGTCCTTGGCTGGTCACTCCCTCAATCTCTAGGCCATTCTTACCCCAGTGTATCTCATAGGCGGGACAGGCTATAGATTGACTTCTACATCCTTAACCGCCATTGCACTCTCCTTTCTCACGGTTCTTTCATGCACTCTCTGAGAAAATGCCTCATATTCATTCATGTTGGGGTTGGCTGTCTGATTTACCTTGATCAAAGCCTTACGGGTCATTGCATTTGCCATCATCAAACAGGAACTTAAAGAATAATACATTGTTGAGATACACTTCTCTCTTCCTCCATCAGAACAGATGGTCTCAATAAAAGCTGTTTCTTCTGCCAAAGCCTCAGAGATAGAAGATGCAAGAAGGAACAATGATATGTATCTATACCTGAGACAGGGCTACCACAGTCCCACAGCGTTCACATAACATAAACAAACAAGAAGAGAAAAGATGATCCTAGGCATTATCAAAGGAAGAAGCACTCACATAATTTGCTCCAAGAAGACCAAGTATTCACCAGAGAGCATTGATGCATAGTAGGTTTGGGCTGCTTGGAAGGACTAGACTCAGGAGTATCTAGAAGGGTCAGGTATAGCAGGCAGTCGGGCTGTACAGAGTTCTAGCCTTTACATTCAATTCCACATATAAGCTTGCAAAGACCTTGCTACATTTCTCACTCAAAGATAAAAATTCAAAGACAAACCATCCAAGTTTGAATAATTGAGCTGCCCTGTCTGGCTGGAGTCTGAACAGAATGAAACAATGCAGTTTGAAAATGGAAAGCAAAGGAGAATGGGGAGGGTTATAGTAAAGATGGTGGCAGAGGTCCAGGCAGTTGGTGACACAGTTGCAGACACAAGCTCCTCCAGGCCCACAGAAAACAGCAGCGGGGAGACTAGAGAAGTGTTCGCCTCTGAGTTTCTACTTTGAACACAAAATGGCAGACAAAAACAATGGCTTGATGTGGGATTTTCCTCTGTATGCTGTGATTACCATTGATAAATAAAGGAACTGCTTTGGGCCTATAGCAGAYCTATCGGGGAACAGAGCTAGGCGGGGAAAATTAAGCTGAATCCTGGGAGAAAGGAGGGTGGAGTCAGAGAGACACCATGTAGTCCTGCTGGAGACAGACACCAATACTTTACCTGGTAAGCCACAGCCACATGGTGATACATAGATTAATGGAAATGGGTTAAATTAAGATGTAAGAGTTAGCCANCCAATAAGAAGCTAGAGCTAATGGGCCAAGCAGTGATTTAATTAATCCAGTTTCCGTCTGATTATTTTGGGGCTAAGTGGCTGGGACTACTAGCGGCCTCCTTCCAACAATGGTTGAATTGAATTTCAAGGATCGTCAAAGGAGCAAATTGTTGCTATTCAACTATATGGTGATAGTGGTCAAATCCATCTGTCACTGTCACGTACTCTGCTAACTCAGGCTGCTTCGGTCTAGTGAATTCCTCGTCTTCTTGGAGCATGTGACCAGTGTGCTCTGACAAGCTGGAGAATGTGACCAGTGTGCGCTGACAAGCTGGAGAATGTGACCAGTGTGCGCTGACAAGCTGGAGAATGTGACCAGTGTGCGCTGACAAGCTGGAGAATGTGACCAGTGTCCCTTCCTCCAACAAGCTTGGGCTCAACATTTCTTCTCATACTGTTTTTGTTTCTTAAAATTTTAACCTTGATGATCAGGGCTGTACACTTTAGTCACGAAGTAGACTTGAAAATCATCCCTGTAATTTGAATTGTCATCAAGATGAGCTCCCCATAGCCAGCCTATACCAGAACTTCCACTATGGGCACACAGCAAGGCCCCAGGATTTAGAGTCTGGTGTTCCTTTGTTCCCAAGGTGTAGTCAGCATGGTTTCCATCACTGTTGGCTGCTGTGGAGGACCGTGAGGTGAATGAAGAATACAGTCTCTGTATCTGATAAACCCAGGTCCAAGTCCCAGTTGTCCCTAAAATCTAGGTCATGTGGATTTTACTGTCTAGACTTCAGTGTTCCCTCTTAGGAGTACAAGATAGTAACCATCTTAGAGATTCCACTGAAAATGATTAACTGGCCACCATATGACACGTTTACCTATAATGAAAACAAAGACACAGGTGGTTCAAATCTGTCTTTTCATTCCTAATTCTTTAGAAAGCATTTTTAAAAGACAAGTCTTTTGAAATAACTTTCTATGACTTTTATTGATTTACAGTATTATATATGTATATATATGGAGAGAGAGAGAGGGAGAGGGATAAGGGAGACAGAGAGACAGAGAGAGAGAATGTATTAGATTGATTTACATGATAAGGATTAAGTAGTCCAATAAAAGCTATCTGCATGCTAGAGAGGCTAAGAACCCAGTAATTAATTGCTCAGCAAGGTAGGATGCCTTAGCAGTTCCAACCTAGCACTGAAGGACTGGAGATCCACAGATGATTCGCACTGGAAGGATGAAGAACCTGGGGTCTGCTGTCAACAGAGGGTGTCAGAAACATCTTTAGACACATTCATTTCAGATGTAGAAGCAGGGTTTCTCCACTAACTCCTTCATAGCTGAGCTACTTGCTGGAAGGGGATACACACTTCGAGGATGGATTTTTTTTCCACCTCAGTTAATCCTTTCGGTAAACTCCCTAAGACATACCCAGAGGTTGTCTCCTAGGTGATTCTAAATCCCATTAAGTGGACAAGTCAACAAGTCCTAATGTAGCTTACGCACCTCTATCAGAAGCAAACAGGTGTAACATTAGTAAGAAGCAGGAAAATAAGATCGTGACCCATTCTGATAAATACAATTAAGAGGCTGAAGAAAAAAATGAAAATGGTGAATTGGAGAGCGTTGTCAATGTTGGCCTCCACAGTGACTTTCCTGAGAGAAAAAAAATATCAAAGCAGAGACTCTGAGACTCTGAGAATGACCAGAACCAGTCAGGCAAAGGTGGGAGGAATTTATGTATAGATACTTTGTACATTGATATCTATAGTTAGTAGATGGGTAGATGGATAGATGTGTTATATACACACAATGGTATCTATAGTTAGTAGATGCGTAGATGAATGGATGTGATATATACACACATTGGTATCTATAGTTAGTAGATGGGTAGATGGATAGATGTGATATATACATACATTGGTATTTATAGTGAGTAGATGGGTAGATGAATAGATGTGATATATACATACATTGATATCTATAGTTAGTAGATGGGTAGATGGATAGATGAGATATATTCACACAATGGTATCTATAGTTAGTAGATGGGTAGAAGGATAGATGTGATATATACATACATTGATATCTATAGTTAGTAGATGGGTAGATGTGAAATATTCACACATTGATATCTATAGTTAGTAGGTGGATAGATGTGATATATTCACACATTGATATCTATAGTTAGTAGATGGATAGATGTGATATATTCACACATTGATGTCTATAGTTAGTAGATGGGTAGATGGATAGATACATTACAGAAACAGATCCCAAAAACATGGATTACACTTGACAGAGATCTCAGCTTTACTGATAGCTGACGTTCTGATCTTAGTTAATGCTCTAAGCACTAGGACCCCAATTCTTTTTATCATAGTTTTCTTGGTGATACAGCGTCATTTTTTGATGTTTTTCCAGATTAGTGGACTTTACCTTGTAGTGTAGTTGGTTACAGTCATCTAGCAGAACTTTTATTTTTCCAGTTTTTAAAAGTAAGCTGGCATGTTTACAGAATCAGAAACAGAAAGGCCAGGATAGTCATTTTGATACAGTCCATGTCTCTATTTTTCTATGTTTTTGGGAGGGGATTAATACTTTTTTGAAGATTAAATTATTATGTCATTTCCTCTCTTCCCTTTCCTCCCTCCCACTTACTCTCAAATCTATCTGTCTGCCTGACTGTCTATACATAACATATATGTGTATATACACAAATGTATATACACACATACTCACACACACACGTATCCTGTGCAATCCATGTACTGTTGTTACATGTATGTATATGGCTTCAGAACTGACCATTGTGTATTGGATAACCAACTGGGGACCTCTTTCCTAGGAAGACTATTTCTCTTGCTATCAATGTCCCATAATTGCCTGTAGTTCTTTGTCCAAGGTTGAGCTCCCCTGACATTCCCCCCTCCATAGTATTGTCCTTGTTTGCTAGGCAGCCACGTTGATGACAGTTGATGAGTGTAGTTTCTCTGTCCTTTCTACAAGACCCAGTCTCACAGCAAACATTCTGTGCCTCTGGCTCTTACAATCTTTCCACCCATCTTCTGCCATGATCCTTGAGCCTTAGGTGCAGGAGTTGTGTTCTGGATATATCAGTTCAGAACGAACACCATTACTTCTCTATTTGTCAAGGCAACTTAAATATGGTTCCTTGTTGTAAAGAGCAAATAAAATACCCAGAGACCGTACATGTTTCATCCTCAGGCAAGTCTACAGTAGGCTCAGCTTTAACTCTTTCCTACCATCTAACTCCCTTTTACCTTTCCCAGATTATAACAGAACTTGACTCTTTTTAGCTTTTTTATCATACTGATGGCCTGTGCCAGGGTCCTAGGACTTCCCGTGGAAGGGAGAGATGAGGAGGAGTTGGGGGGGGCACATGACTAGGAGGACTGGGAAAAATGTGGTTAGAGAGTTTGACATGAGCTAGACTATGTGAACCTCATGCCTTAGCAATAAGTTAGAATTTGAATCTAAACATTATGGGACTTATGTATAGCCCCCTGTAGCTAGGAACAAGTATGATTTGGCAGGAGTCATTTTGGAAACACGAAGAATCTGAGCATCTTGACTTGAGCATGCTTGCGTCACCAAACCTAAGGCCACAGTCACCATATTTCAATGACACTGTTATTTAAATAGCAGCTAATGTGCTTTACTCAAGTCTCTGCCGTTCTCAAAATTCTAAGTGATACACCTTCACACTGTCACCTGCCATTCATTCCATAAAGCAAGGGGTGGGGGTGGGGGTCCCGCTTGCTCGTCCCCTATCCCTGGCCACTAGGTGGAGCAGTTCGTTTGGCTTCTAACAAAAGACACCAGCATGGCCTTTTCAGGCTGAAGCAAGAAGGAAGCTTTTCATTAAAATAGTCATGAAATTCAAGCAACCCAGTCACAGGTGTGAGGCAGCTACTCAGGATAGCGCTCCAGCATCACAGGGCTTCCTGGGAGCCAGAAATAAACCTTTCTATGCTAGGCCCTAGAGGTACCAGTGTTTTAGTTAAGCAATGTATAACCTATTCCTGATTGGGGTCATTGTATCCTAGACCTGTAGCTAGTCTCAGGGCTTTGGGGAAACTCCAAAACATGATGCCGAATATCATGAATACATTATGTGTGCTTTGTGAAGGGAGTGGATACATATGTTCAATGTGAGTATGATCTAAAAATGTTCTCTTGGGTGTAGAATTTATTAAATGTATTCTTTTGTGATATTTCTTCTTGTTTGTCTTAAATTTCTTCTTGTTTTTAATTTATTATTTAATTTCTCATTAAATATTTGTTATATACCATAATAGTTCCATAAAGACATTTCATTCAAATATATCATGTATTTCAACCATATTCATCTTCTCACACCCTTCCCTTTATCCTCTTTCCATTAATATTCTAAAATCATTTCTATTTTCATGTCATATATATGTAGTTAAGTGCGTATTATAAATGCATATGTGCGTATGATGCTCCATGTTTATGTAAAATCTAGGATCCACAAATGAGAGAAAATATATGATATTTGTCTTTCTAAGTCTGAGTTAATTGTTTCCCTTAACATGAAGGTTTTTAGTTGCATCCATTTTTCTTCAGATGATCCAATTAAATTCTTCGTTATGGCGAAATCAAACTCCATTGGGCATATGTAAAAGTTGTCTTTATCCATTCATTTGTTGGCAGAGTCTGAGTCCATGACTTGGCGACTGCAAACAAAGCCGCAATAAACATGGATATGCAATATCATCATGTGTTCTGATTCAAAGTGCTTCGGGCGTGCACCTAGAAGTGGCATGGGAGGCCTAGAAGACCTAGAAGGCCCATGGGAAGTCTGCTCTCTCTCTCCCCTTCTTGAGAAACCGCCACTCTAGTTTCCAGTACGGCTAGAGTAGTTAGTGTTCCCGAAGCATTGTGTAAAGGGTTCCCCTTTCTCCACATCCTCACCAGCAACTGATGCTGTTTATGTTCTTAGTTTTCGTTATTCTGGATGGAATAAGACAGAATGAACCTCAGCGTAGCTTAAACTTGAATTTCACAGATGGTTAAGGATGCTGAACTAATTTTTCACAAACTTATTGACCAATTTCACTTCATCTCTTGAGAATCATCTGTCTATATCATTAGACTATTTCTTGGCTGGCTTGTCTGTTTTGTTTTGTGTTTTAGTGTTTAGGTTATTTGTTTCTTTATATAGTCTAGGTTTTATTCCTGTGTCAGAGTGAAGAGCTAGCAATGATTTTTCTCCTGTTCTGTAGACTGTTAAATTTTTATTTATTTTATTTTATTTTTTATTGATTCAGAGAAAAGAATTTGAGCTTATTTATTTAAAACATATTTGCAATGAGCAACATTGCTTCTTACCAGAAACATGGCTAACAAAAGTAGGAATGCTATTATCTGTTTCAGGGCATTCAGCATGGATTTCACTACCATGCAGGCATGAAGTTCATGTTTGGTTAAAAAACAAAAAGGTAAAACAACGACTGTTTGAATGCTTGCTGTCAGTTTATATCCTTCACGGCTACAGAAACTCACAAAGTCCTCATTGCAGTTAAACTTCTTTAAAGAAAACCAGAGCCTTAACTTAGAGAGATTCTCGTTAATGAACAAATCATAATCCATGCACCTAAGCAGACCAGTGTGACACAGGGTTCCATGTGTCACATGTATCCAACTTCCAGCCAAAAGAGCAGCCACATAATCACAGCGCCTTCACTCCAGGAAGTCTAGTGGCTTCTGTCTCTTATTTTAGGAGAGGAAATCATGGGATAGGAGGACAATAACTTGCTGACAGTCACTACAGCCTAATAAAGTTGATGCCATTTCCAGACTGTCCTCCTGTATTCTGCGATATCTCACAAAACTGAGTCAATTATATTGGGCAACGATTTCCCTTTTTTAAGTTGTAGTTGAAAGATCCAAGGAAAGCAGGAACTGGGGGAAGCCTATTCATGCATGAAGTGAAATATTTAGCAGGCTAGGGTCAGCCTAGAAGCTTTGTAAAGAAAAGAGGAAAGCATCAGAGGGAATCTTCGATGCTTTCATAGAATATACCATGATCAAGGGAAAATCATGGATTAAAAGGAGGAGTGGATGGAGGGAATTAAATGCAAGGAGTGTTGCATGCTCAGCTCTAAAGTAGGAAGCTAATAAAAACTTAACATTTGTTGGTCCCGTTAATATTTTCAGAGAAATGGCAGCAAGGTGCACATCTTAACAAGATTAGAAAATGCTAACTCACCCTGTCTAGTGTGGACAACCTTTGCTCTTTCCCATTAAGGGTCTTCCTAGACTCTAAAGACTCAATTCATTAGGAAATTAAAGGTACCTGTGAGTTCCTCTGTGCCTTTGCTTATATTTGCTCAGAGAACAAGTTCATAGTGGCTGAGCCGTTCCTGAACACCTGGCCACTCATAATAACCTTAATAGCTTTCTTAAACCATGGATAAAATAAAGCATAGATCAAAGGATTCATGGCTGAGTTGTAATAAGCACACCAAACACAAATCTCATAAATGTAGGCAGGGGTGATGAATCCCATAAAAGCATCGATTAATGAATCAATGCTATATGGCAACCACGAGATCATGAATGCTATCACGGTGATTCCCAGTGTTTTGGCTGCTTTTCTCTCTCTCTTCGCCACTCTGGCTTTGTAATTTTCTGAGTATGATTCTGTTTTGCTTCCAATATTTTCTATCTTTTTAGCCTGTTGCTTAGCTACCAGGAAAATATTACCATACAGAATTATCATAACAAGAGTTGGTATAAAAAAGGAAAGGAAATCTATCAGCACCCAGTTCTGATTCACAACTACCTGACACCCTCCTACACAGTTGAGGGCATTGGATAATTCTTCCAGGCCATTGTCATAGACCCCTGTGTAGAACACAGCACCACTGTACACCAGGGGCAGAATCCAGGAGATGCTGATGCAAATTCCTGACACAGACACCGTGAACTTGGTGGGATAGACCAGAGGGTCAGTGACAGCGATGTACCTGTCGATGGAGATGAAGCACAGGTGGAAGAGAGAAGCGTAACAAAATGCCACATCACAGCAGGTGTGGAAAGTGCAGAAGCTTCTCCCAAAATACCAGCAGCTTTCGATGGACCTGATCATGCTGAAGGGCATCACAGAGACTCCCACCCAGAAGTCAGCACAGGCCAGAGAGGCGATGAGGAAATTGGTAGGAGTGTGCAGCTGCTTGAAATGGAGGATGGAGATCATCACCAGGAGGTTTCCAAACACTGCCAGCACAGCCCCAATGCCAAAGACTGCATAGAGGATGACCCGGGGCCCAGGCGAATAGGGAGTTTTCACACAGGACCCATTTACATTCTCATAGCAGAGCTGTTGGACAGCTGGTGGAGATGAGTTACTATCCATGCTGCTGCTGTCTGCATGGGCAGCAAGAAGGTCTGCATTCAATTCTCAAGAGTCAGGAATTCTGATTTTACTACTGTAGAGGGAAGAAGTACACATTAATCCAGTAGGATGACCGAGGCTATTATGAGATGCTAAGTCTAATATCATTTTTCATTTTTAATCCCCCTGGCAACATTAAACATTCTTTGGAACAAAATAAAATCCAATAAGTTTGATATGGTCAGAAATTATTAAAGCTGAATTTCAGTTAACAAATGATCCTTTTTCTTAATTGGTTACATTTTCGTTGATTCCTAAACATGTTTTTATGTTTTATTTTTACCTCTCGTGTTTCTCTGGCAGCAGTCGTAACAGTGGATGCAGCTGTGGAACCGGTGGATCGCCTATAGATTTACTTCTATGTTACACGTCTAAAACTACCACCTACAGCTAACAGACACCCCCAATGGGACAATCCCTTGATGGAATCCCAATAGGGCAAGGTGTGACCTATTAAGCTTATATTCAACAGTGATTATTAGCAAAGTTGGTCTACAAAACAAGTCTTTTTGACATTAATTACTATTATGTATGTTAAGCCAAATAATTCTTTTTCCTTTGTTTACAGACTCGAACCATGACCTCCTTCTCAGTCATGACTTGGTCACGTTCCTGGGGTTTTAAAAAGCTATGATGGGGCTACAAGGTTTAAAGGTCAACTTGGCTCTTTACATCCTGATAAGAATCATTTATGCATCTACCATGGCTACCAAGCAATAAGATAACAAGCTATGGGGAAATAGTAACGCTGAAGAGAGATGTATTTATTATACGAAGACCTTTAAAAACAAAACCATATAGCATTTAGATGCAGCAGCTTTTCTCAGAGACAACTGAGAAGATGAATTCTGTGCTCAAGCCATTGCTACCCGGGATCTGTGCACAAACTCTCTCCATGCATTTGAGAGAACTGCAGTGAGAACTCTGGCTGTACTGTCCTCTGTGGTTACTGCCCGATTTGCCCATGTTCCTGGGGAGATTTCCTTTTACAAAGAACAAGGGACAGGGCGTGAGAACTCTGAAACAGGTTTTGTGTTTATTGTCTCCAGCATGGCAGAGCACTGCAGACTAAGGAAAAACATTTTTCAGCCCTTCTGACAAAGAGTTCAAGTCTCTAGCAGTGCAGGGATGGAGACATGCAGGCATTTATAAGCTTGCATGGTACATTACAAAGAGTGAGAGATATCTATTATTCATCCTTCTGGCTACCTGATCACAGATCAATAAAATCCATACTCTTACTCAGATATCTTTCCAGTTTGTCCTAACATCTTCTTAATGTCTGATTTTATAAAATAATTTCAATTGTTTATGCCAGATTTTCCTCATTTATGTTCTATAGACTTTATAAACAATTCTATATGTTGTGTGGCGCCAAGTGCACAACCAGTCATAGGCACACCCACCCCCTGGTTGTGAATGTCTCTAAACATCATCATATATCCTCATGAGGGAAACTGATCTCTTCTTCCCATTAACATATGTGTTCTAGTAAATACAAGCCTTTCCATTGACATCTTTACCATTGGGAAGAGAAATAACTTTATAGCTCCCTCCATCATTCTCAGATTTATATTAATTAATTCATCAATTAAGAAAATAGTATAAAGCATGGGTATAAAGTAATGAAAAATGCATGTCATTTCTATGATCAGAAAAACTGAGCTCTTGAAGATGAAACCACACCGAAGCATACGTGGAAAGCTGGGCATGTGAGGATGGCACCAGAAGGGAATAGACAATGTGTACCATATGGGAAGCATAAGGACAGGCAGATCCAGGCCCAGGGATCCTAAGAAAGGGCTTGCAAAGACCTGCTCCAGTATTTGTACGATTCTAGCTATTCTATTTTTTTAAATGTAATCTAAGATCAATAGAGGAGTCTAGGCTAACTTGTACCTTCAGGTTTACTAACTCAGTAAGCAGTACTTCTCCCAATGCTGAGGTGGAAGGTAGTTGGAGGCTTGTCCCAAGCCCTATAAAAGTCTTGCACTAATATGACTTCTGTAACGTTGTCCTCCCCAAACCATCTTTAGTAAATAGTTGGGCAGTGTTAGGAAGAAGTCCTTATTCTCATAGGTTGATGACTCTAATGCCCTAGAAAGGATGCTAAAGCAAACTTTTGGTTCTTACATCAGATGAAGTTTTCCTTCTCATTTCTGCACCTGATCTTTAGTTTGGTCCTCCAAGACATCCCTAATGAGAGCATCCCCCGGTGACTGAATGTGTGAACTCTTCCTCATTATGACCAAAGTAAGAGAAGGGTGTGATAACAATGGCCTGTGGTCACACAGGGCACCAAGTCAGAGGAGTGTTAATGAGACATCGTGTTTTATTCTTGTCTCTGTGGATTAGAGGCTGAGGTAACCAAACACCAGGCAGGCTGAAGTTTACTCTGTAACTGAAGAGCACTGGGCATTGAGTACGTGCAGCCAGCTTGTCCGCTAATGGTCTCAGAAGCTCAAGACATTAGTGCATTACTGAATCAACTTGATTCTCTTCATCACCACCAAGGGTTGACGAGTGTTTCTCTAAGTGTGCGTTAACTGCTTGCGGGTACGTGGAGGAGGGTGAGAAAGTGTAAGAAACCACTTTTTTTTTCTTCAAGTGCAGTTTAGCAAATGTTTCCTTTTTCATCTGCTAGGCAGACCTCAGGTGCCACACATGCTTGTCTAGTCACTCTGAGCACTAAAAGCTTCAATTTTAAGACTTCAGCCAGGGCTTCAGCCCACACTTACTTGAATATGTCTTCCCTCAAAGGGCCTGGTTTTAGGCAAAGGATAAAAAAAAATCTTCTTACACAAAAATAAATAAATAAAAAGAATTAAAAAAAACAAAAAACCTGGGTCTCTTTGAGTATTCCTGACTGACCTAGAACTCACAGAGACCCACCTTCTGTACTTTCCAAGCGTGGGCTACCACATTTGGCAAGAATTTCAATTACAGTTTAGCCGCAACATTATTTCTACGCTTGAAATATCTGTATTGGAAACAACGTTTATGACTTTTTTCATTTTATAGAGTTTGAAAAATGTATAAAACTCAGTTATGTGATCATATACATATCATCTAAAATGAGTCACTCCCTGCCCCGTCCTTACTATGTTGCCATTACTATGTTGCCACTACACAGACTAAGCTGGCCTCAAACTCACAGAGACCTGTCCATCTCCAACTGAGTGCTGAGGTTAAAGTATGCACCACCACAACCAACAGCACACACACACACACACACACACACACACGTATGCTTGCATAGAGAATGAGAGATATTTCTTACTTATTCTATTGGCTGCCTGATCACAAATCAATGAAATCAATACTCTTATTCAGTTATCTTTTAGGTTTCTCATATATATATATATATATATATATATATATCCTTCAAATCAATGGGCTTTAAGTGGAGAACAAACTCTTCCCTGCTTGGTCTCCATCCGTGGTGATGTCTGCGAGGTCTATGCTCTTAATACAGGTCTCAAGCAAATAAAGGACATTTTAAAAGTACTCCCCATCAACGTAGTGAAAAGAGAGGGGAAAAGAAACCAAGGAATCTTGTATGAAGTCAGCTGTGTTTCTTCCTTTTAGCTAAATCACACTGGTCTCATGGCACAAACATTAACTATTCAGTAAGCTCTGTTATAGACACTTCACTATCTTGCTTTGGGAGTGTGGTTATTTTCATTTTAACCCTTCATATTTACTCCTCAGACCTTGCAGAATGTATCATGCACAGTTGATATTCTGTTAAATGAGGAAGCTGGGGGAAGGGACAAGCCTGGATGCTCCTCCTTATCAGGCTATTTGGAACTTATGGACCATTGTCTTCTAGAGAGTGACAGCGTAAGGCTTCTCCCTCCATCATTCCACTTTCCCTACTACCAGTGTGCTCAGTTTCAACTTAATTTGCTCAAAATGAGTAAAAAGTGGGTCATTAAGGCCACTGAATAAAGAAGCCTAAAAGAGAATGAAGCTTAAATCACTTTTTTTTCATTTATTCTTCAGTAGCATGATGGACAGAATGAACTTGACCACACAAGTCCACATGGTTTCTTTTCATGTTCAGACTCTAAATGAGAGCATGGAGAGGTCTGTTGGAATGTTCCACCCACACAAGGGATCTATTGTGAACATATATTCTCCAGAGAAATCACACATGAACCCAATGACAGAACCTCCAACTCTAGGTTTGCCACATTGACGGCAGATCCCGTCAAGAACCCTATTTGACACCAAGAAAATCATTAATCCACTCTCAAAAATCTCTTTTAGTTGCTTTTCTATTCTGAGGTGTGAGTGGGGCTGTATAAAAATAGGGAGAGGGGAAGTAAGAAAGAATGAAAAACAAAACAAATGAACTTTACCTCTACTTTTGTTGACCACAAGAGGTTAGGAACAAGGGCAGAAAAATAACAGTGTTTAATAAGTATGCTATTAAAGATATGATAACAATTAGAATGGACTTTGGAATGGACTTTTGAATCTACAAGTTGAGTATCAAGCTGTAGGAACTTCCCATATAGTCATAAAAACTGGTGGGGGGGATTGACTGGAGCAACCTTCCACAGATGAATTGATATAATGGTAATGACATTTTGTATCCATAATGTATCAAGTTCAAACTGTCTCATAAGTAGAGATGTGTTCACCCTTCCTAGTTAGAAGGAGGGAAGACTAGCTCTGAAGACTCAGAGATCATTCACTGTGGATTTCCTGAATATTGAAAAAATGGAAGATTGCATGCCAGGATAGCTCATTCAATTTTAAGATCAAACAGTGACCTATTGTATAATATTACTAAAGTCACTCTCCAATTCCAGTCTCAAATTTATCATGTGTTTGATCACCACACAATAAAAAACAAACAATTTGTTGATGCAATCATCCTTAAAGTGCAACAGCTTCACTTCTGGGCCAGTATTCAGATTTGACGTTCATACACTACGATACCCTTGTGGCAGGACATCGACAAGGACTTGATCTGAAAGAATACACTTTTGGGATGCCTCTCTTCACACTGTTCATTTGAATTCTGTATCACATAGGGGGAATCTGGGTTAGTGTACCACAGCCCTGCACGGGGACTCACAATAGCAGATATTTATACAGCAGATTACTCTGGCCGTTTTCTGTTGAAGCGTTTCAACCTTTAGTATTTGCAGTAGTGGAAATGTTACCCACCATCTGAAGACCACCCGTCAATCCACTTGAGCACGTGGTCTCACTGATAGGATTTCTAAAGTCTTCTCAGAATGCCCTCCCCAATGTGTGCAGATGAGAGAAGGCATATGGAATCAAATCAACTGAAAAATCAAAGAAAGGAATCACACAGTCTAGCACACACAGCAGGAGGTGGCTCCAGGACTAAGAGCTATCTTTTCCTCACCTCTCGGTGGAGCCAGAGAAAAATTCTATGCCTTAGGAAGAGCCTTCAGAGAGAAGGATGGAGTGAATACAAGACAAGCAACTCTATACAAAGCTTCATCTGGATTAAAGAAATGCTCGAGCATCAAAAAGTGTCTACCAACACAGAAGGATTAACATCATGCATTTTTTTTCATTAGTGGAAGCTAAAATAAGGAGATTAGAAATTACTAGGGATTGGGATAGGTGCTGGGGTTGTATCACTAAAAAAGGTTTTATTTGATTAATGCATGCTTTGTAGATGTGTAGAAATATGACAGTGAATCTCCAATAGACAGAACAAATATATGTTAATAAAATTATTAGCATGTCTAGATGCAAATAAAGAAAACAAACAAACAGGCACAAATCACATGTAAGTATGAAATAAAATTGTGGGACCCAACCATGATAAGCTTAATAGGAACGGACCACCCAAAGGATGTTATTAACTTCCAAACATTATCACCTGCCATTGTAGGACCCAGCCATGATAAGTTTAATAGAGGACTGAGTCTCAGTAGTTTACCCTGAGGCAATACCTGGTTGCAGGAAGGACCACAA
>LOJH01019143.1:0-15849 GCA_001685095.1 Ellobius talpinus | reverse complement strand
GTGTGTGTGAGAGAGAGAGAGAGAGAGAGAGAGAGAGAGAGAGTCTGTCTGTCTGTCTCCCCCACCCCGGCCTCTGTGGATCAGGATGTAACACTCTCAGCTACTACTCCAGTACCATGCCTTCCTATGTGCCTCCATGCTCCCCTCCATAATAATGGACTAACTCTCTGAAACTGTAAGCCATCCCTAGCTACACGCTTTCTGTTACAAGAGTTGCCTTGTTCATGGTGTCTCTTCACAGCAATGGAACACTGATTAAGACACCCAGTTTATTAGAATTCCAATCAGCTACCTCGATGGTCACTAAAAATGCCTTCTCTATTCTCCTTGAGATGAATCAGATTAAGTGGTGTTGAAATAATGTCTTCAGTTCAGTGTTGGCTCTCACACATCTGCATCCCAACTCATTAAAAGTCTTATTTATGAGCTAATCATCTCCTATTAAAATTAAATGGCATAAAACTTGAGTTAACTCAATTGAATTCACAGCCTTCCCTAATATATTTATCCGGTTCTCAGAGAAGTCCCAAGGGGCCCATCTTGGTCTCATTAGATAAGACACATTAGGGAGACAGCACCAGTCTCCCATCCACAGCTGTAAAGTGACCACAGGCACAGAGCAAGTGATGGCCCCAGGCTCTCACCCTGCATCTGTGAACTGAGAAAGAGATGCATGGCGGGCACCAGCTTCACAAGATGTAATTTAAGATGAAATTAATGGATGCAGGACTGAAGCAATAGCTCAGCTGATGAAGTGCTTGCCACAGGAGCAAGATGACCTAAATTCACTGGCTACCCCCTAGAGAGGGACAGCAAGACCCTATTGCTGAGGACACCACACAGTCTGGTTACAGAGTGTAGAGAACTCACATTCCAGCAAGAAACCCCCTCTCTGCTGGCTGTATTTATAGTGGTTGAAGCTATGTAGGTTGAAATAGTAGAAATCACAGTGAGGCAGTCCATGTGTGGTCCTCATCATATTATCTGCTTCTAGAAGATTATCTGTCACAGTCTGGGATGAGTTCCACAGGGCTTTGTGTGGGGGTACTAAGTGGAACCAATACCTGTGAGGGCCTGGAGAGGCACCACTGGCTAGAGAAGAGGCCAGCTGAGAGCTGGTAATTTCAAAGCCTCTGCCACTCCCTGAGAAGTTCTGAGGTGGTTTGGGATCACTCCAAACTGAGGTGAGAAGAGAAGGGCTTGGCATCTCATTTCCTACCCACCATCTTTTGGATGTGCGCCTCTCACCCCATCCCTGGAGAAGGAACCCAGAGAGGGACTTAAGTAGGAACTACTGGTGGCCCACAGCTGGAACAGCTGGCTGGGTACATCCTGCCCCAGAGGGTACATGCTTTCTGCTCCAGAAAGGTGAGCTTTCAAGAAGGCTGACATGCTACCATGTCCACTCGCATGTTCCCAGAGCCTGGGACAGTGGGTGCTTTGTGCTACTCAATCAAAGACAGTTTAGACTACAGTTAATTAGATCATTTTCAGAAGTAAGGCAGGTGGGCTTGAGATGCAAACTCTCACTGGGCTATTGCCGTACTTTTAAGGAATGGAACATAAAAAAGAACAGAAAATTTGAGATATACATGCACATTAACTTATTTTGAGACAGTATCTCACCATGTGTATTCACCAGCGAAGACTGCTCAGACATGGGTTTAAGCCAATAGAAAGTTTTTATTAGTTGGTCCATGACTATACTGGGTGTTCAGGATCCCAGTGTAGCCTGAGCCTTTCTCAGCATGAGCTTTTAAGCACATGTTCCTGGTTGACATACTTCAGTTAACAAGAACGGTTAGCCAGAAGCAGAACTAAAGAGGTTAAAAAGCAAGGTTAGCACACTTAGAGACTTTTCCAGAACTATATGGACTTTGATGGATCATGTGTTTATTTTCATTTTGGCAGGTAGTACTGTCTATGTTCTGAGTTTTACAGCCTGAATGGAATGGAGTCAGTTGTGCTAAGATCTGGGGATCTGTTACATGTAGCCCTGGCTGGGATGGAGCTTGCTTTGTAAACCAGGCTGGCCTCAACCCCAAAAAGATGTGCCTGCCTATGCCTCCCAAGTGCTGGGATTAAAGGTGTCCATCACCACCACTGTGTGTGTGTATGCACACCAAATTTTAATGTATTTAAATTATACTTTAACACATGAAACATAAAATTATACATATTTGTAGTGCTCCATCTGATCTTTCAATATGTTTAACTAGGGTAAACTCATCTACTAAAATATTTTAAATTTCTATGTTGAAACATTCAAAATCTCTCTTGAAACATGATATATACATACATATATATGTATACACACACATATGCACTTTTTGAGACAAGGTCTTACTCTGTAACTCTGGCCAGCCTAAAACTCACTAACTATTTAGACCAGGTTGGCCTCAAACTCACACAGATGCACTTCCCTATGCCTTGTGAATACTGATTAAAGATAAAGACTATGTATACAGCTACTTCCTGTTAAAGACACGTTTTTCATTTAAAAAAGTTATTATTTTATCTTATGTATTTGAGTATTTGCCTGCATGAATGTTGACATTCTACCTCAATGCCTGGTACCCACAGAGGCTGAAAGATAGCATCGTATCCCCTGGGAATGGAATTGCAGGTGGTTATGAGGTATCACGTAAGTGCAGAGAACTGAACCTGGTTCCTCTTTAAGAGCAGTGAGAGCCCTTAGTTGATGAGCCATCTCTCCAGTCCCTGAAGATGTGTTTTTAACAATAGAATTTGATAGTTTTTGTTATTCTCAAAGATTTTGTGTAAGGGATTGCACTGTCTTAGGACAGTGGCTCTCACCCAGATGCCCATGGCCACAGACCCTGATTTTTTTGTACTGGGATACAGCTGAAATTGAGAATCTCCATAGTCAAAGCTGGCAGGGTTGTGGTGATTTGCTTTTATACAGCAGGGGTGTATCCAGCAAATGGTTTCCCACACTGCAAGGCATCATGACTTGCCTCCCACACTGTGGAAGCAGGTGCTGTGACAAGCATCATCCACAGGACTGAGAAACCAGTGCACGTGGTCCATGAAGATAAATTTGATCATCATGAAACAGCCATTTGGCAACATCTGTGAGCAAAGTTTATTTGACATGGTGTCTGCTTTTATTTATCAACAAGACAGAGGAGAAAGCATCCACATAAAACCCATTGCACCTGCTTCTCTAAAAGATTCCATGCCCTGCTTTCCCAAGCTGAGACTCACTTGTCTTCCCTCTGTCAAAATTGTCACCATTGCAAGTTCAGAAGGTCCACACGTGAAAACGACGGTGTCAGAATGGACTGAAGGTTTCCTTAGCTGAGGTAATGGATTCCATTTTTCTTCCTATCTGGGCTTCTCAGCTTAAGTTATGCTCTGATGTTCCATTGTTATGTTCTATTGTTAGAAGTTAGAACACTCTTGAAAGCTACAAGTCAAAAAGTCACTCTTCCTACGTGGGAATTTGGTGGCTAAAATAGACACAGCATAAAATTTCCCACTGTGGCATTTTTGTTTTATGCCTGTGCATGTTTGTTGGGGGAGGAGACGAGCATGCACATGTGTGTAGGAGTGCATGTACGGAGGTCAGAGGTCAACCTTGGGTGCTTTTCATCAGATGTTGTGCACCTTTTTCCTTTGAGGCGGGGTCTCTCACTTTGTCTCGAACTCACCTATCAGGAGAGGCTGGATAGACAGGAAACTCCAGAGACCCACTTGTCTCTGCCTCCCAGCACCAAGATCTCAAGCATATGGTACTATATCCAGCATTTTTCAAAGTGTCAGGATTGAACTTGGGTCCTCAGGTTTGCACAGTAGACACTTTACCAACTCCTGTGATGGGTGGTTCAGGCTGGTGAGCAACTGTGGCCTTCACCCACCTCCAAAGCCCTTTTACCTTTCCAAATTGCAATGCCATGCTCATTTACCCAGAAGCCCACACTTCCTCCTTCCTCATTCTCAGGCCTCCTGCAACCAGCAGCCTCCTTCTGCTCTATGAATTTGGCTTCTATAGCATCCTCACATAAAGGTCACAAGACAGAAGCTGTCCTTTTGTGCTTACTGTATTTCATTTAGCTTGATGTCCTTTACGGACTGTGTCGATTCTTTACTTTTTATGAGTAGATATATATTACACACACATTATAACACATTTATTGTGTTTAAACTTTTTTATTTTTTATTTCATTTTATGTGTCTGGATGTTCTGCCTTCGTATATGTATGTTCCCCATATACACTTCTAATACATGTCTGATGCCCAAGGATGTCAGAAGAGGTCATCAGCTTCCCTGGAACTAGAGTTACTGATGGTCATGAGCCACCATGTGGGTGCTGGGAACTGAACTCGGCTCCTCTGCAACAGCAGCCAGCACTCTTAACCCTTGAGCCATCTTTCCAGCCCCAGAATCACCATCTTAACTGTTATGAGGTCTACGTCCCAGTTGTGTTGAGGACATTCATTCTGTCTTACTGTCATCACCACCTCCCACCTCTGGAACCCATTTCATTTTCCCACACTGAGAATTTGCACGGAATAAATGCCAACTTCTCTTTCTCCCTTTCTTCCCTGGTCCACCACTAATCTCCATCCTTCTTTCTGCCCTGTGATTGTGACTCATCTGGATACTTATGGGAGTGGAATCTTGTAGTATTATCCTTCTGTGGCAGGCTTATCTCACTTAGCATAAAGTCCTGTTGGCTCATGCACAGTATAGCACATGCCAGGATTTCCTTCTTCTACGAAGCATATTAACATTCAGTTAGCTGTCTCTACAGCCATTTTGATTTGCTGTTCATTCCTCAGTGGACACTGGGTTTCTTCTACATTTTAGCTATTACAGACACTGCTGCTATGTGTAAATAAGATAGGCGTGTCAATAAGAACAACCATTCTTGAGTAAAATCCATGAGACATGGAGCAGTGGCCACAACCTGGGCCCCGGGAGAGCCGTGAGGTCAGCATGCACAGGGTATAAAGTGCCTTCCGATCCCTGTTCGAAGCATCTATTAGATTCTGCTGGATCCTGTTCTTAAGATTTTATTTCTTGGCGTAATCAACTGCATGTAATGCCATGCTATTTCAGAAAGTCATCTGCCACTAGAAAGCATTTCTTGGATCATTCTTGTGAGATTCGTTGCCTAGGAACCATTTGATAATCCTCATTGATTTACCTGATGAAGGAAGGATGAGGGAGTCACTCGTTGCTTAAAACATCCATTTTTGTTCTTGAAACTCAAGAGGACCACCTCCCCCTTTCCCACATAGATTGCTCGGATTTGGAGAGTCTGCAGAGCTGTACAAAACACTAATTTGTTTTAAGAAATTGAAAACATGAGTTTAAACCACAATTCTCCATGCCTGCGTGTTCTCTTTGCACACAGGGGATTGTAGCTTTGTGACCCGAGAATAATTACTCTGACAGTTATACTAGAGACGTGTAAGGATAACATTTGAGTCAGAATTGGGATGTGGCTCTGATCTCAGACCAATAACATGAACAAAGGGAGAAAGATGCACTGTTGGCTGGTATTGGATGGGTTAAGGAAGTGGTAGAACCAGCCCATACCCCATGAGCTATGATTCCAGGGTCTAAGACCTGGTGAGGTATTTGCCTTCTTTCTGATGTCGTGGCAAATTAGGATCTTAATTCATTGCACTTGGGGTGTCTATTCATACCCCTTGCTACAGAAAAGACAGTGAGTTTAATTATAGACTACTGTCTTAGACTGTCCCCAAGGAGAGAGCTAAATAAAACGCACCTGTGGTGCACTGTCTTGTGAATTCTCTGGAATCTGAAATACAGCTTGTGCAGATGATTGTAGATCTGTTCACTTAAGAGGCTGAGAAAAATAGCCACTGCCAATACCTAGTGATGGGGGGGCCTGGTTGCCTCTGTGCATGGCTCTTTCCCAGGAGATGAAGTAGCCTAGTACTAATTAACTATCCGGTGCACTTGCTCTCCAGATGGACAGGGGCACAGGACACGGTCATTAGAAGGAAAGAAAATCAGGCTGTAAATGTGCTGAGAAAGAAGATTTAAAAACAGCAGTTCTCAACCTGGGGTCGCAGTCCCCTTGGCAAATCTCTCGCTCCAAAAATATTTACATTACAGTTCAAACCAGCAGCAAAATGGCAGTTATGAAGTCACAACAAAAATAATTTTATGGTTGATGGTCAAGACAACATGAGGAACTGTATTAAAGGGTCTTGGTGTTAGGAAGGTTGAGAACCACTGGTTTAAGACAATCTGTTGGCTCACGATTTTGGAGGTCTCCATCTACAACTGTCTGGCTCCATTGTTCCCTGGGCCATGATAAGGCAGACTGTTTTGGTGGGAGGGCATGGAGAAACATAGTGGCATAAATCACGGTGACCAGAAAGTGGGGGATGGGTGGGAACAGAGTCGATCCTTCCAGGGTAAAACTTCAGTGACCTACTGCATCTGTCCGGGTCCCACCCGCTGCTCTCCACCACCTCTCAAGAATGCTGCTGCATTGTGAGTTCCTCAGAGGATTAACCCAGTGATGAAGTCAGAGTCCCTTTTCCAAAGCCTCACCCTAAACACGGCTGTGCTAGGAACCAAGCCTTCAGCTCATGAGCCCTTGGAGGGATACTTCATAATCAAATGATGGAAACACATTTGTTTTCCCCCCACACTGTAATTCTAGGAATGTTTGTTTTGTTTATCTTTAGGGCACGAATTTTCCATATCTCGGGCAGCAGATAGCAGGTGCCCAACTTGTGCTTGTTAAATGTGAGGAGCCATATGTCCCTTCGAAAGACCCGGACGCAGCAATATTATTCTCTATAATTAAATTAGATTTTAATCAATAACTGCTTGTGGTCATCAAATTCTTCCTCTGTGATTTTTTTTGACTGCTTTAGCAATCTGCACAGTTGTCTTAACCTGCCAGCCTGCTCCACGAATCTGGATGTGAGCCTTGAAAGCCTTGTAACAGCTTTCAGGGTTGGGAAAATGTCCTTGGCCTGGTGCTTCTTCTCTGGTGGTGACGTGAGCAAACATCTCTCATCCTAGATAGGACACAGGTGACAGACCAAAGAAGCTATTCAGCCCATGCCTAGCTTGGGGAACAGTGAGTTTATTGGGATTACTTACAGGAGCGTGGGTGCAGGGTTCCTTACCGGGACAAAAGTAGCCCAGCATAAAGGTGTCTTTGATCCTAGTACTTGGGAGGCAGAGGCAGGTGGGTTGCTATCATGAGTTCCAGGACAGCCAGGGCTATAAAGAGACAGCCTGTCTCAAAAACAAGCCAACAAGCTCATGAAGAAGACAGCAAGTGGTTCAGCTGCAGATGCTAGGGTGACAGCTCATGAAAGTTGCATCCTCGGAGTTCCCTGCATGCCTTTCGGGCAGCTCAGCAAGTCCAGACTCCTCTCCTCAGCAAGTGCTACTGTTTCTAGAGCCTCTCTCTGGGAGGGGGCTTGTCATAGTCACTGTTCTACTGCTGTAAAGAGACCTCGACCAAGGCAACTCTTATAAAGGAAAGCATCTCATTGGGGCTGGCTTATGCTTCATTATCATCCTACTGGGGAGCACGGCAGCACACAGGCTGATATGGTGCTGCAAAAGTAGCTAAGAGCTCTATATTCAGACATGCAAGCAGTAGGAAGAGAGAGACACTGGGCCTGGCATGGGCTTTTAAAACCTCAAAGCCCACCCCCAGTTACACACTTCCTCCAACAAGGCCACACCTACTCCAACAAGGCCACCCCTCCTAATCCTTCTCAAGTAATGCCACTCCCTGATGACTAAACACTTAAATATATAAGCCTATGGGAGGCCATTCTTACACAAACTACCAGGGGGCTTAAGATTCTTGTGAGTTTCAGGAACTTCCTGAGCCACCTAAGCTTTGTTTACTCCCTGAAACTTGTGAGTTTGATTTGCTTCTTTAATCCTTTAAGCCTCCTCTTTTCTGGAGGGAATATTTAAATTCAGAGGAAGTTATTTGGCCAGTGGACTCAGTTGGATTGCTTTCTTTTGTGGTTTCACCGTGGATTTGCATGTCTACACAACCTGCCTGACCTGTTATTTCAAGCTCTTGCCACTAGCCGCTGGCCCATCTCTGCCCCAGAGCTGATTCTGGTCACACATGCAATTGCCAGATTACAGCAAAACTGCAGCTGTGGAAGCTTCCAGCCCTGCCTCTGTTTAGCCCATTTAATCTGGGCTCCAATTTGGTCCATTTTTCTAATCCAGAAATTTGTCTTTATGGGTGATCCTTTGAATGAGTTCCAGTACTGCCCATGCAATGGACTTGTTACTCAGAGACCCCAGGCAAGCGCTCAAAATGTACAACCACACAGTGTGGGCTTTTAGTTGGACACCAACAGCTGCTGACTTCCAGCTCAGTCATAGAAAGTTTTGCGCCAGGCTACAGACCCTGCTATAACTCCTTCCTGGAACACACACATTTTCTGGCCCTTCACACCTGGCTCAACTCAGCTTATCCCTGTACTCAGTTCCGACTATGTTTCCTTCCGGAAGCCTCCTTGGGCTCCATCAGCCTGAAGAAGTCTCCACCCTTCTGATCTCCCAGCATCCTTCAGGTGATGAGGTCAGGAGCTAAACTACAGCGACAGCATCGACTCCTGCCGCATGCCCAGGACCTCAGATAACGTCTGAGGTTGAAGAAATGTTACCTTTTAACATCAAGAATGCTGACAATATATATCTGGGCTTTGTTTTCACATCAATTCCAATACAATCTGTAAAAGCTTTGACTCTGTTGCTGTTGAAAATTAGGGAGCATGTCTCTTCCAGGCATCCAAACAAAAGGTAAGCATCGCCACTGTGTGCAGGAATACAACGGCATGGCAATTCTATTCCTCCTGCCTCTGAGGAGCGTTAGTTTTATTTTCAGTGCCGCATGTTGAGCTTCTACAGAAGTTCCATTTAAAAATCTGTGTCCACAGCGTCGAGCGCACTACTGGATTAAGCACGAGCGTCTGCTCTCCAGAAACCAGCTTCTGTTTCACATGAAGTTGTGTTTTTGTTTCAGGTACGATGCTGTGTCTGGGTCGCAGGCGTCTGATCTATCTCCCACTTGTGAGACAGCAGGTACCGAGCATGAGGCTGTGTATAGAAATGGGGAGGTGCCAGGTGACTAAGATCCGGAACAGCCACCTTCGCCCTCCAGGTCATTGCGTGAATAATGTAATGAAACAGAAAGAGGGACTGGAAAAGAAGGAGGAGGCACTGGGCACAGGAAGTGAAGCCAGGGTGCAGCTCGCTGTTCTGGGGCTGACTCTCGGTTCCACCCCGTCTCATCCCAGCGCCTGGACTGTCTCTGGCTAGTGACTTCTTCTCCATCTTATCCTAGGAACACCTCTCCTTTCTCATGGCGTTTCCGCGGCCCGTGTGAATTACCCACGCCTGTCCTCCCGCAATCTACGTAACTCCCATCTTAGAGACCTTCACCCTGAACTCTAAATGGCACTCTTTTGTGGAGGTTTCACTAACACGTGTTGTGCCCCACCCCATGCATTGTACATGCCTCTGTTAAAAGAGAAAACGACAACAAATTACGATAAAGCAGGAATTGATAAACTGAATTAGTTTGCAACTCCGGAAGCCAGAAAGAATTCAGGCAGAAATGGATTTGAATGCTCACCTGGGTGGGTTATAATGTGGAGCCAGGGGAAAGGGGGTGACATGCAGAAGTTGGGGATGGGATAGGCACAGTCAGGTTCCTTAGACCTTGCCTCTGTCACAGCAGATTGTAAACAGTTGGGTGTGTTCTCTATGAGGGCAGGTTCCACTGTTCACGCCCGCGGTGGGATCTCGAGCCAGACTTAAACTTTCAGCTCCAGCTTCAGACACTTGCTCTGTGTATGCATAGAAGCCCCCGACAAACACCCTTACACCTCATCTTTATGATCCCAAGCCTGCACAAAGTAGGCGTTCCTACCCTCAAATATTCTCGGGTAAACGTCATTGTTAGTGTAAATCCTGTAGGACTAAATGAGACAACCAAGTAGGAGGATATCTTGGCTATGGCCATGCAGTCAGCTTGTCACTGATGGGACTCAGGATGTGTCATCCCAAATATGACACCTGGCATGGAAGCAGCCTCGGGCATAGGGAGGGGTTCACTCTCACCTTTGTTCCGCCCATGAAGGGGTCCTCTGAACTGACCTTCCTCTTAGATGAGTTGCCCTCTCTTTACCCAGGGAAAGGGTCAGGCTTGGGCTTGAAGATGCAGCGCTGCAGAGGAGATGGAACGAGATGGGTGTGCCGTGTCCCCAAGTGTAACAAGCAACACACCAGGACCCCCTTTGTTCCATAGTACCTCTCTTTAACTATCCACTCTTCATCCAACAGGGTGTGAAGCCACACAAGTTCCCTGTTTCCTCTCCACCCCCACCCCCACCAGTGAGTCCCCAGGATCTACCTCTCTGTACCACCCCAGCGCCAGGGTTAGTTGGATCTGAACCCTGGTCCTCATGTGTGCACAGCAAGCATTTGGCTCAGCTCACCATCCCCCCCCCCAGCCTGTTTCTTGAAGTCTACATTTCCGAAGGACCCATGCCACTGTTAGGGTTCAGAAAATAATACACCCAAATTATGGTGCACTGCCAGGCTTAGATGAAGCAACCTCAAGGACACCCCTTTCCCCTTTCCCAGTCCTATTTCCCCCCACTTCCCTTGTCTACCTAAAGAACACGTCCACCAAAAAAGCAACTCAACGGTCTTTAATCTTTTGACTGAAAGCTCATCAATCCAGGAAGATCAAACCAATATCACAGAGAAACTCAAAATGCAGCACTTCAGAGCCCAGGGACCTTTGTCCCAGGACACTCAAGTCTCATTGGTTACCTCTTCCCCCAATTACACACACACACAATTAAATATATATACAAATATAATTTATACTTATTTATATAAATATATATACATGCACATATATGTTATTTACTACTCTTCCAAACTCATTCACAGGACCCACCAAACCCATCCCCTCTCCCCCTCAGGGTCTCTAAGCCACACCCACCCAGCTCTCCAGGTACTGGTTTTTCTGCCTTTGCCCATATCCGTCTCTTGACACTTGATTTTGGCAGACTGCAAAAGGAAAATCTGAACTTACCCACACTACCTCAAACCTATAATAAACAAAGGCACCAGTGTCTGTCCTGTCAGCTGTTCAATAGGGGCCTTCCTTTGCCAGCCAGTGAGGGCTGAGAGACAAATCTCTCCTTACCTAGGTAGCTGAGTGGAAAGCAGAAGCCATGGCAACATGTCTGCGCCTCTTTGAAAGTTAGTGTATTTCTGTCTAAAGAAGACTGACTAGAAAAAAATGTAAGCCACCTAAAATTTGTCCGAATGAAAATTATGTGGTCTGTTTTTTTGTCAGCTTGACATAGAGTCGCCAGAGAGGAGGGAACCTCAACTGAGAAAACGCCTCCAGAAGATTGGCCTGTGGGCAAGTCTATGGGACCTTCTCTCAATAAAAGATGGATGTGGGAGGGCCCAGCTCACTGCAGGCAGTGCCACCCGTGGACAGGTGGTACTGGGCACCCTAACAAAGCAGGAGGAGCAAGCCATGGGGGCAAGGCAGTGAGAAGGGGCCTCAGTTCCTGCCTCCAGGTTCCTGACCTGACTTCCCTCAGTGATGGCCTACAGCTGTAGGCTGAGGTAAACCTCTCCCTCCCCATGTTGCTTTTGGTCATGGTGTTCTTCACAGCGGCAGAAAGCAAAATAAAACAGGCCCCAAATCAATGTATCTGTGGTCAGAATGACCCAGTGTAAGTATATAATATAATTTGTGCGACTTTGTTCTGCACCTGAAGAGGGGATTAAGACATTGACTGCAGGTCTAGTTTCTACTCAATTTGCCCCCAACATCTCTCACTCATTGTTGATCATGTGACCCTCATGTGGACGTCTGGGACCCAGTTCTCCAGTGCAGGAGATGCCAATGTGTGTCCTTTATCATGCACACAAATAGTTTTGGAGGACTGGGTAATGTCACCTTCACCTAAAGGTCTCTTTCCCTACCTAAGAATAAATCAGAGAGCAATTCAGGTTCAGGGAAGAAATATAAAACGTTAGCTAATCCCTTCTCGGGAGCAGCAGTATGGCCTGATAACAGCCAGTGTTTGTCAGGAGTCTCGGGCAAGTCTGGTCTCGTGCAACTATTTATAGAAGAAGCTGCCAGATGTGTATGTATCTGATGCCCAAGGGGTCTGCCGGGCTAGAGCAAGCCCAAGAGAAAGAGGCCTGCAGGGACAGTGGTTACCAGTGGACAGTTGGGGCTGCAGCTGGGCCCCTGGCTCCACCTTGTCCTTCGCCCTGGCTCTGTGAACCTGCTTGCTCCACACTGAGCCTTGGGAACATTGAAAATCAAACCAGGAAGATCCGTTTTCCCAACTGTAGTCAGCTGGAGAAGGACAGGATGGCGTCTCTGCATTGACCTAACGCCCTGGGACCCTACCCAGCGCTGAGACCCTGTCATCACTGAGGTCCTATCCAGTGTTGAGGTGCTATGCAGTGCTGAGGCCCTAGCCACCTCTTACCCTTCAACAGGACATTGGTTCCTGGTCCCTTCTCAAGCCTTCTGCTCCCTGGCGGCTATGAGGAGAGCAGCTGTGCTCTGCCCCACACCCCATGCCACAACACTGGGCTCTGCTCTAGGCCCCAAGGCAACAGAGCCAAACGACCACAGCTGACAGCCAGGATAAGTCCGACCCATTTACAAGTTGACCATCTTAGAAGGGCCCAGCTCACTGAGGGTGGGGCCACCCCTGGGCAGGAGGTCATGATGGGCGTAAGGAAACAATCATGGGGAGCAGCCAGTAAACAGAACTCCTCCATGGTCTCTGCTTCAGTTGCTGCCTTGGTTTCTCTCAGTGAGGGACTGTGACAGAAGTGGAAGCCTTTCTTCTACAAGTTGCTTTTGATCATGGTATTTATGCCAGCAACAGAGAGCAAGCTAGCACAGCTGTGAACTGATATCAAGAATCTGATTTGTGAACCTGGAGTTCCCCTTGGGGTTGGGGAAGCAGAACAAAAAAGTTAGAATAATTTTTTTAAATGGCCCAAATAAGCATTTAAACACAAAAGAAATTCAAAATTTCACAAATAAAAAAAATCTTAACATATTCCAAGAGAGAAAAGAAGGAAGAAAGAAAAAGAAAATGAAGGCAAGGCACATCTTCATCCAGATGCTTAAAACAAAGGATCAAGGCAAAATCTTGGAACCACTGGAGGAAAAAGACATTGGCTACAGAGGAACTAAAGCTGCAGATCTCTCGATAGAAGCCACGCGCATCCAAAGACCATGGAGTGACATCATTAAAAAACCACAAAGAAAGCGATCAGGCGAAATCCTGTATTCAACAAAACCACTTTCAAACAATGAAAGCAGAACAAAGATTTCCCCCACACACACACAAATTAAAGAACGCAACAGCAGCAGTCTGGCATTGCCATAGTAAAGGACGTTTGTGGGGAGGGGTTTCTATTTTTCAGCCCAGAAGTTTCCACAAGAGAACACAGAAGAGAGGAAATACAGATGTTGGACAAATGGCAAATACATTTTTCCTTCACTTTTCAAGTACCAAATGTCTTTTTGTTTTATAGTTGCTTTTATTTATCACGTGTGCGTGTGTACATGTGTACATTTGTACCCATATGAGTGTGAGCCCACAAATGTGCCACACAGAGGTCATTTTTGCTTGAGCTAGTTCTCTCCTTCTATTATGTAGAACTTGGTGATAAAACTGTCAGGTCAGGCTTGGTGGTAATGTCTTTACCTGCTCAGTTATTTCTCTAGCCATCAAATATTTCTTTGAGAAACTGGAAAACAATTGACAGTTTTAAGTGAAGTACTAGCAATGTATTGTGGGGTTTATAACATAAATAGAATTAAAGTTTATGTCAATAATAGTACAAAAACCAGGACAGATAAAATGCAAAATCACTATCAAAATATTCTGAAGCTGGACTGAGATAAATTTTAAAAATGTGTATTATAAAGCCTGGATCGACTGTTAAAACATAGCCAAGAGCTCTAGGTATAAACCAAAAGCAGAGATAGACTGATTAGGATGTAGACAGGCTTACAACATCAGTACCCAGCATCCAATTTTTTATTAAGTAAAGTAGGGAAGATGCAGACCTTGGGCCTGCCCAGCTATAGCCCAGTAATGGACTGTACCTGCACATTTTTTGAATATACAATAATAACCCATAATGAAACAATTTTAAAAAGCTTACTACTATTCCATTTGCGCATTACTGTCTTCATCTCCCACAAATTGTGAGACCATTTTTTAAAAGCTAAAGCATACACTTTAAAGTTAAAAGCAGGGTGATAACGGCCAATGGTTTAACGAAGCAGTCAAGTTCACCATAAGTTTCTGAAATCAAAACAAAAACCTTGGTTCTGTTTCCTAACCCAAAGAAAAATAAGAAATGCCCAGAATAAGGAAGGTAATCATTGCCTGGGATGTGAAAGGTCCTGGGTCTAAAACAGAAAAAAAGAAAAGAAAGGAAGGAGGAAGAAGAAGGAGGAACAAAACAAAGATAAGGGCTGTTAGCCTCCAGCTCAACCCCTGCCTTTTGTGGAGTCAACTTTCTTCTGTCAATCAAAGCAAGTTCAGTAACCAGAATAGAGGTGCCATCCCCTCCTTCCCCCGACCCAGGTCCATTACTTAAGCAATCACCCTTTTGTCCTAACTTCTGTGTTTCTGTTCTGTGGGTTGAACCAATCAAAGGCTGACTGAGTTTCTCCTGGATTGCCAGGATGTTGAGCAAACTTCCCTGCTCCCTCTACTGACCAAAGACCCTGACAGACAGGTAACCTGCAGCTCCTCTCTGCTGCTCTAGACAATTCCGTGGGTGGTGCTGGTCCCTAGCACAGGTATTATTCACGGATGGTGGGTATCAATGGTGGTTTTCTTGGTTTACAGCAGCGTAACTTGAATTTCACACCGTGTTCTCCCTGGTGGGGGGGCTACTTTTGCTTGTGGCCTTCTTCCATGGGAGCTGAGGATCTGAACCCAGTTTACCCACTGAGCCCCCTTCCATGTTTCACATAAAAAGAAACAGCAGCTGTCAGGTTTGTGGATGTCCTGGCTGCAGAGTTGCGATCTTGCTGGAGATTTACAGCAGAACTTCCCTGCTCAAGGCTACCCACAGAGGCAATCCCCCCCGCTTTTTTTTTAACCCAGACTGATGGCTTGAAAGGCAGTTTCAAGACCCATTACTCAGGCAGCTTAGATTTTTCCTGTGTCAGACAAGGTCTGTCTGGAAACAGATGACTCAGCAAAACAGAGTGTTCCAGAATTGTGGAATAAAGAGGTGTTATGAACAGGCCTGTCCTAGATTACCCCATATTGTTTAAAGCCATTCAGGACCATTTCTTTGATGAGATTACTAGGTTTTTTTTTGAGCAGACATTGTCTTGTTTTTTTCTATAGTTTGTTTTTGCAATAAGCCCTGGGCATCTGGAGTTAGGTTGTTAGATTTTTTTTTCTGTGTGTCTCAAGTTGGTGTGAGTACCCAGGGCAGTTCTGAGGGGGTCAAGCTGAGGGGAAGAGGTCCCTTACTAAATCTATGCTGGGCCAGCTACATGGATGGAGGTGACTGGTGGAAGTTCTCAAAGCAGGAGAGAGATGGAACCCAGTTGAGGAGAGATTGCCTTACTCATTTGGGCTAGAGTGGGAGAGCTGGCCAAGGGGAGAGATTGCTTTATGGGGTCCACACAAGACTGGGCTGGACCTTGTGGATGGTGTTAGTTGGTGAAGGTTCCTGAGTTTAGAGAGTAGACTTTTTCTTTAAACATAATTGTGTAATTGTGTGTGTGTGTGTGTGTGTGTGTG